>CM060947.1:230903460-230915960 GCA_030765055.1 Mantis religiosa | reverse complement strand
GCTTATCGCACATATGCCTTCTGTTCAGATACGATCATGTCGGTAGGTGCGAGAAATCATATATAACGTGACTGAATATTTTTAGGAGAAAGAAGAGGGAATTAAAATCCCTTTGCGTCAGGTGACAAAACGGGCGGCTGCTATGATAATTTACATTTAAGTATATAATTAATTGGCTAAACATTTCATATCAGACACACGGCTAGCATGTGCTTTATTTTCTATATATATATATTGTCACCCAATTATTGGAAGGCACGACCAACTGACAGCTGAGTGGGGGACAGGAGATATTCAGGCCACGCCTATCCATTTATCTTGTTGCGGTAACTGAGGGGATGGTTAGGAAAGTGTCACGGGGCACTGTACCGTCTCTTTCCCCTCCCCCTTACGTCTGGAACAAACGGGATGATGTTCCGAGCCGCGAAGCTTCCAGAAACAGCGATCTTCCTATATAAGGACTGCAGTGGGCGAGCCAGTTCAGTACTTGGCGAGCAGCCGTGAGGAGCGCCGTTCTAGTGGACGGACCGGAAGACTGTACGTGTATCAGAGGAGTGGTACGTAATTGCGAGTGTGGAGTGGACCTATGACAAATGAACTGGTGGATTGTAATTGTGTGCACCACGTAACTCCATGCAATCGGCAAGTGGTCCAACTGTAATTCAGTGGAAATAAAGAACATTTTGAGTTTGTGCAATTGGAATTTTAATTCTACGAACCCACAAAGTTCCATGTTCATGCAAAGAAAAGAGAATTTAATGGCGACTAACTTTAAAAATATGTAACTCCTTGTCTTATTGTATTCTTCTTATGCTCACAACGAAATGAGTAAAGAGTAATAAAGCTTCAACTATATTCAGAAGGGTAAGCTTCTATATTAATAGTTTATAAAAGAATGAGTAGAGTATGTCATGCCAATGCAACACGCCATAAAGCATTTTTTAAATTTAATTTTCTCATTTACATAACAGTTTTACCAACTTGCATTTTTTTAACACAATTTCATGGAATGTTCTGTTTTTGTATTTCATGTGATCTAAAGGTATACTTTCAACCACCACACTGCAGCAATCTGCAAGGTCTGTTCAAAAAATATCGCGAGTTTTGAATTTTTGCGGGCTACGTAGGTATATTTAATTTTCGATTGTTTTGTGGCGTTTTGTTGGTACTCATGTTCCTCACTGATGTTGACAAGTTCGGTCATTTTTAATATTCAGTTGATTGTTGACAGCCATTTTGGCTCGTCTTCGATTTTTGCCTATTCAAAAAAAAAAAAAAAAAAGGAACAAAGAACCTGTATCAAATTTTGTGTGAAAAACAAAATTAAGGGCGCGGATGCATTCCAAATATTGACTGTGGCAAATGGTGAAGCTACCTTGGACCAAAGCAATGTTTATCGGTGATCAAAAGGTTCTCAGAGGGTCGGGAAGATGTGAACGACGAAGAGCGTTCCGGACGCCCGAGCTCGTCAACAACAGACGAAAACACTCAAGAAGTGAAGAAAATATTATTAGCCAATCATCGAATCTCCGTTAGAGAAGTTGCTGAGGTCTTATACATATCGACTGGCTCGTGCCATTCGATTTTGATCAATGATTTTTGGGCATGAGGCGGATCGTAGCAAAATTCGTACCAAAGTTGCTCAATTTCGACCAAAAAACACCGTCGTATTAACGTTTAAGTTGAACTCTGTTCGCGACGACCCAAATTTGCTCAAGAAGGCCATAACTGGTGACGAATCCTGGGTTTATGGCTATGACGTAGAAAGTAAAGCTCAATCACCCCAATGGATGCTGCTACACGAGGCAAGACCGAAAAAAGCGCGCCAAGTTCGGTCGAATGTGAAGGTTTTGTTTATATTTTCTTCGATTGCAGGGGCGTGGTGCATAATGAGTTCTTTCCACAGTGTAGAACGGTCAAAAGGGAATATTAATGGTAAGTTATGCGCAATTTGCGCGAAGAAATCCGCCAGAAACGCCCGGATTTATGGAAAAACAAAAATTGGCTTTTGCGCCATGATAACGCCTCTACTAACATCCACAGGAGAGAAAGTCTCCGGAACCTGAGACGTAGGGGAATTGCAGAAGGTTCCCACACTCTCCCTGGACAGGTTTATGACACCCCATGTCAGTACAGTTACAGATCATTCAAAAACATTCTGACGGCTTCTACTTTTGTGAGTGAATCTTCTCGGTTTTAGTGTACAGAGTGAATAGGACGCATGTTTTTTAACGGTTCTACTCCTTGTGTAGCATGCGTTCCCTGTCTCACAGATTCGCTGTCCTTGATCCACTGTGTAAGGGAGCACGTTCCTTTCAGAGACCTGCTTTGCGTTGCTGGACGCTGCTCACACATCGCGAATGTTTGGCACAACACACGTATAATGCCGCAGCCGCCGTACTCTCCAGAACTGGCCCCCTGTGACCCTTTTTTTTTTCCAAAACTGAAGAAGCCCATGAAAGGACGACGCTATTCCACGATTGTGGAGATAAAGATGGCATCGGAGGAGCTGAACAGGTTAAAAAAACGTTGGCATAAGTGATTAATATCTGGTGGGGATTACTTTGAAGGGGACAAAATAGATATTCATGAATAAATAAATACTTTTTGAAAAAAAAAATCGCCATATTTTCAATATACCTCGTATAACGTCAAATATAGACTATGGAAGCCTTTAATACAGGATAGCAAGGCAGAGTTGCATAACACTACTTCATCGAATATATTCAAACCTCAGTATTTTAAATTATGCATAAGGTTTAAAAGTATACAGAAATTACTCGCAACGGTCAACAAATGTCAGAAAATAAACACACAAAATCTATTCAAATAATATAATAATAAATGATCTCTAAGTAAATGTCAAAGTGCATAATAGCAAGTGCCAATGCATTGTTTGACCATATTATGTATTTAAAAACAAAGGTATGAAAGAAAACATCACAACATCAACAATCATTAAAAATAAGCTCTGATTACAACCAGGTAATTTTAATTCATTTAAAATTGACGAGTTTATTATCAAATTATATTAGACAGAAAATTTATTTTGAACATATTTTGAAATTACATCGTCTTTGGAATCAAATTTAAGTGATGTACTATAAAACAGTAATGGCATATCAATTTTAAGTTACAGAACCTTTCGCTTTAAGGTGATATCTTCCATTCAATAAAACAATAAAGAAACCTTTTGAGCCAGTCACTTCTAATCTAAAATGAATGTAAGTTTTTGGATGAACAAAATATATTCACTAATTTCAAAACCAGCTTTCATGGTTTCTTTCAATGAGCCCGATATTCGTCTTCTTGCTGTCCACAGTATTCACTATAAACGAGTTTGAATAGGAATAAGTGGAAGACTACTATCAGAAAGCCGATGGAGCCCCAAAACAGTTGAGGCAAGCCTCCTAAGCGATGACCATGCTTATGGAGGGCAATGATATGATGCTGATGCGCTGGAGCTTCCACTATTTCCTTTACATGTATTGTATGTCTCAAATCCTCCATGTGCTGTTTATCATTAGTGACGTACAAAACGGCTGTTAGAGGCTCTGTTAATTTAACAGGCAACATTTTCTTCTGCTGACCAAGTTGGACGGGGTCATCCAAACAGCCACCACTGCAGGCATAGTATGATTTGTCACTGCGATCCAAAGCAACATAAAGTACTGCTTTATTGTCATCTTGTACCACAACACTGACATTAACATATGCCAAATTGCCATAACTCAGTCTCCTGAAACTGTAGTCTCTGTGTAAGTATTTTGGATGAATGTTAAATTCCAGATGCTGATTGGTAAAGTGGAAGGCTCCGAGACTCAGGACCACTGCCTGCACTACACCACTTGCACCTGCTTTCATTAGATTATGGCAACCCTGCTTCTCCAAAGTAAGTAACCATAATGATACAATTGAATTAACATCTTCTATTGAAGACAACTCACTCCATAAATTGGGTGCCTTTAATGTAAGAATACCTCCATAGCAACCTTCAGTGTAAGAGAGACTGTTGACTAGTTCTGCTTTTCTTTGTTTTGATGTAGTCCCTTCATGATATGGTGAACGAACTTGGGACAGAATATAGTAAATTGTAGCATTGAGTTTATCCCCATTAATAGAATCAGCAGCTTTTGAGTAGCTGATACTAATTCCCGTGCTCCATAATTGTTTCCAGATGTTTGCATGATCGTCTATGAAGCCCTGTGCATCAGCATGTACAAACGCTTCTCTCAAATACTCAACTGTTTGCCTCTCAACAATATGTCTCTGTGTTGTGTACTCTGATTTCTCTATTGGCTCAGAATAACTAATAGCAGTAAGCACTTGAACAGTTTCTGTACTGAATGCCTTGATCTCCAACTTACTGGGTAGCCTTTTGGAGGCTACAGATACAACAATAACATTCACGGTGGAAGGAACCTCTACAGTTCCAGTAAAAATATCGTATTCTTGACCAAAGCTGTCAGTATCCGATTCCGGAGCATGCGGGTTGGAATACCTCAACTGCTGCACATTCAACACAAAGCTTCTATTTGTTGGATTTGTTATTTTAATGTTCTGTAGAAGGACATTTGGCAGTACTCTATGAGCTAAGTAACTGTAGGAAACATGAAGCCCACTACTGAAGCACTGGTATTTATGTACAATACCACTTAGGTATTGTACTACTGTAGCTTCACGCACTTGTCTATTCTGTCTCATTGAAACAATAGGATGCCACTGCACTGGAAGTGATAGACTGCGTGAGTTTCCACTACGAATGTATATGGGGCTATCATCTTCAACTTGGATGCCAAACACTCCATTTCCTACATAAGCTAAATACGGTTTCTCTCCCTTTTGTACAGGAACATGCCTTATGTTTACATTGAACTCCTCTGCTTCTACATAAAAAGTTGATAATCTATCCTCCAAACACCTTTCTGCTAAATCTTTAACATTGAGTTTTGACGGAGAGAACCATTGAAGCAGTTTTGGTCCTATGTGTAGTATCACCCCACTAATGACTAAAATAGAAAAGAGTATTTTATACGTGGAGTAATTATCTGAATTCTTCTTCCACTTCCTGAAGAATTCCAGCAACCTCATTACTAAATATAAACCTAAAATTGTAAAGTTTGTTATCAAATATGAAATGTGAAATTTGAATTTCTTGCATTAGAGTTTCATAAAACTTGTTTTTCGCCTTCATACTTGATTTTATGAGATGTCTTCATCTTTCTTTAGAGACGCAGCTTCTTTCCCAATTTGCGTTGTGCAGACATACAAACGTTATTGGTACTTCTTTGCTAGCAGAGAGATTAATTCCAGTTCAAGTGCAGCCTTGTTAAGCATCTACCTAACGAAAAGGAAATACAACATATTATTTTGGAACTAGATAATAATCAAGGAAATTTAAATTATATTTGTAACTCATCTTTGGAGCGCAATCTAAAAACAAAATAAAGGTTTTTTTCTTGGGGCGGGGCATTTTGTAGTAATTGACAGTACGAGGGATTGAAATAATAGTGTCGCGATGCGCTTGTTATTTGGCGAGAGAGAGAGAGAGAGAGAGAGAGAGACGGACAGACAGACAGACAGACAGACAGACAGACAGACAGATAGAGAAGCGGGGATTGAAAGAGACATAGCGCCTAAGCCACGTCCATGGAGCCGATGAGCGCTTGGCAGTAGCCGAGAGAGAGAGAGCAATAGAGGGAGAAAGAGACAGAGAGATGTCTGTATAATTCTCCCCTTGACTCGCTACGCTACGAAAGATCGTGCGGTTTCGGTAACTTTCGAGAAACGATGGTTCGGTTATAAAAGACGAGAGACAGCAAGTCGCGAGTTTTTTTCGGGTATCCCGCATGGCTTGCGGGCATCCGAGGTTACCACGAAGCAAATCCACCAGCAGCAAAAACTGCGCTCCCATAATCTAACCAAGAGTTGTTTGGCCTCAAAATTATACAAAACAAATCAAATTTAATCTACTTCATCGCCAGGTTGCATCGAACATAGCATCCTGCCTTCCGTAGCGGAGAAATATACTATCTCAAGACTTACCACCATCCTAATACAAAAAATCCATCCTTAACTATCTTAACAAAAGAAACTCCTTCCTGCGGTAAAACCCAATCCTGGGTGGGCACGCAGCAAAAATCTTCGGGCTAAACATAGCCTGTCAGTACCTTGTGTGTGTTTGTTTGTGTGTCGCGAGTCAGTTGCTAGAGAGCAGTCGAGAACTGTTAAACGTGCAGTGTGCAGACGGCCTGGAAGATTGCGTTCGTGTGTTACGTCATTTTAGAGCTTGTAAGGGGTGTACAAACTGTCTTTCTACGGAAATAAAGAGCATTTTGGATTTCTGCAATTAGACTTTTAATTTTACGAGCCAACAAAGCCACAATATTTAATGTTGACTAGTACATTTGGCCCCTTGGTGACTTCCCGAGGGTGAGAATTCGCAGAAAATTTTAAAGTATTTTAATATCGTGTGGCATGCAATATTTTATCCGTCAATAAATCGCAGAACGGAATGATTATTTTGTATTAAAGATGTAGATCTGTGGTTTCGGAGCGCAAAATAAGTATTGTGAAATTCCAGTCGCCTGCCGGTGAAATGCAGATGAATAAAATTTGTTTCTTCTGTTTTAGTTTACCTCAAAACTTGCTATGGAGGAGAAAGGTGCAAAATTTCAGGCGCGTTTCAGTGCTAAGAACAAGAACTTGAAATCATGTTTTGGAAGTCTCAATTTCCGTAGTCGCATAAGAGGAAGCCACCCGCAATGGGTGACAAGTGTCGTAACCTATTAATCACAGATTTTACGGAAGCCCAAATATCGAAAAAAAAAAAAAAGATGATCAGCACGAACGGACATCTCCTATAGCAGCTGTCTTGCAAACAAACTTAAATAGTATTTCAATTAGTTTTTAAACCACATGTTGCAAATTAATGCACAGCAAATTAAATGTTGGAGTCAGTAAATTGTTGCACAACAGAGATGACATACGAGGGCTGTTCAATAAAGAATGATCACAATTTTTTTTGACAACGTACCTTCACACGTCCTCATAATTTTGATAGTCCTTCTCAAAATAGTCTTCTCTGAATGCGATGCACTTATCCCAGCGTTTCTGCCAGTCTTCAAAGATTTTTGAGAGATCCTCAAAATCGCCTCTGCAGCCTTCACCACTGCTTCTGATGATGGATAATGCCCCCCACGAAGGCGTTTCTTCAAGTTAGGAATAGAAAAAAAGTCACATGGGGCTAAATCCGGACTATAGGGAGGGTGAGGGATGCATTTCACGTTGATTTTTGCAAGATATTCAGCAACACATTGGCAATATGTGGCCGCGCATTATCATGGTGCAGCATCCAGCCTGCTTCACGGAAATGTGGTCTTTTGCGTCTGATATGGACTTGCAGTGTTTTCAGAACATCCCTGTAGAATTGTCCAGTTACTGATGTGTGTGCAGGTACAACATGCTGATAAACCATTCCATGAATATCAAAGAATGAGATGACCATAACTTTCCCAGCAGAAGTAACCACTCTTGCTTTTATGGGAGTTGGTGATGAAGGAGAGCTTTGCTGTTTGCTCTGAGGATCAAAATGATGTAGCCAAGCTCCATCAGCAGTGATTACGTTTGAAAGAAACTCCGGATATTCTTCTAACATCAACTTTAACTGCATGCAGACCTGCATGTGAATGTCCTTTGTTCGGGAATCAAGTCTTGGAACCCATCGCGCACAAACACGTCTCATGTGCAATGTTTCTGTCACCAATGTGTGGGTGGCACCGAATGAAATGTTCAGTATTTCAGAAAGTGATCTTAAGGTAATTATCCTCTCTCAAAATGGCAGCAGCAGTGTTGATGTTTTCTTTCGTAAGAGCAGTAACTGGAGCACCGGGTCCAGCTTCCTTTGAAATTGATTGTCTCTCCTCTTTAAACATTTTAAACCACCTTCGAGCTGTGCTGTAGGGAAGAACAGACTCTCCATAGGCCTCCTGTAACATTGTATAGGCCTCAACTGAAGATTTGAGACGAAAACAGAATTTGAAAGCCGCATATTGTTCCTAACGTGTTACCTCTATTACAGCGGTAGGCGATACTGAACATGTCTGAATTTGCCTGGTTCTCACAGACGGGAACCAGGAATACTAACAATGAAACTACTACGGCATGTTTGTTTCACATTAAGCTAACAGAATATAATAAGTTTGAATTTTAGTGCGAAAAATTATGACCTTAAACAAATTATGATCATTCTTTATTGAACAGCCCTCGTATATTTCTGCATATAGCACACTAGCATGAATGTAGTATGTAGCACTTTTTTTTAGATTCTGTTTTCTAGGTGGTCTAATTTGCAGATTTTGAAAATTTTTCTATTTTTTATATTTACATTATAATGCACACTGTAATCAGGACTAATTTTGGACTACTACGCATAATGCTGTGGCATATTTTCAAAATTTCCTTACATAGAAACCCCTCTTTCATAAAACCTTTTTGAAAAATGTGAGACATCTAATTTCATCATTGAGGTATTGGGTCATACGAATAAATATAAAGTACTTTCTCGAAGTTCATATTAATAAGTAGAGTACTTCCTGTGATTACGCATCTCAATAAGAAACGATAACAGAAACCTCACGTGACTATACAGGTGTTTCAAAACGACACCGAACGAACATATAGAAGTAGTTGCTCAACTTCTATGTGACACATAAAGATAGCTTTTACCGCCAAAAGAGCCGCATAAAAATGCTCCAGAATGAGTGTGGATTACGCAGTGACAAGAACAACGACGCGTGCCTCACGCTGTCGGAGTTCGCAGGTATAGGCCACACGTCGTGCCGCGTGCTGTAGCTGTTTGTAAACATACCGGCATACTCCGAGTAGCTTGCTACTATTAAAAATTTCTTTGGCTTATGTAACCGCAATAAAAAGCTATTGTCTATGAATGTTTAACGTGTTCCAAAATTCAGTTATAGCAGTCCATGATGGCAAATAAGCTGGTGGACATTACAACTTATGCCTTTTAGAGGGAAGTTAATGTTAGTGTGGTTGAGGATGGAAGCATTAAATGATACACAGAACATAAAACATGAGGATGGAAGCATTAAATGATACACAGAACAGAAAACAACATCAAAGAATTGTAGATAAATTAACCAAAACTAAATGGCATATACAATGAGACGATCATTTTATTTCACGTGTTTGATAATACTAAATAAAGCATTTGTAACTGAAAAGGCAGCTGTTGATATTTACAGCAAGTGGTTGAAAGTATTGTACAATTAAGATCATAACAAAATGCTCTGCATCTAAACAAATATTATCATTGATGTAACTATGTTTACAATTCATTTTTTAATGAAACTAAATTAATCGTGCGTTCGTTGAACTCCTTTCAGCCCTTCCATCCATAAAAACCATATCCGTCATTTCGGCGTTCATATAGCGCTCTATATTGCTTGGATTTGCTATCTAAGTACACGCAAAATCCTCCCTGTTAGGACAGAATGTGTAGTTTTACACTGAAGAATAACCCTGCAACTGTCCGAGTTATTAATTGACTTTTTCACAAATAACTGACCTTTGTCCCATTACCTGAAAGGTAGGTTAGGGTCACTGATAAAGAGCAAGAGGTAATATTTTTTTGTTTTCGTGACCGGTGCGTCCCAATAATAAATTTTGAGGTTCGCACACCAGTGGTTCCTGCGCTGCCTAATCACAAAATCATGTAATATTTAATACTTCATAAAATTATACCTAACAGAACTTGGAAGCTGCGACACCGAAATTCGGACTAGTTAAGCTATCAACTAAGCAACGGCTATGATCGTTCGGTGTCATTTTGAAACAACCTGTATACTCACATCCATAGTCATCTCGTGTTATCTATAGTCTTTGACCATGTAACTTCATTGATGGTGTGGTGTTGTTCAACTGTTTGGCATGTATTAGTGCAGTACGTTACATGATATCTAATTTAAAAATATGGGACGTATTAAATTATTGTAAAGTATAATCGACAACCTAGTTCGCCTCTGCATCATCGTGCTACTCAATAGGTTACCCTGGTTTTATCTTTGTTAATACAAACATCTCAGACAACGCACTGATTATTCTTGAAAGAGTGAGAAGAGTCTGGCGCGCTTCTCGGATGTTTGCTAAGTGCCAATGAACGTATCACTTCAGCCAATGGAATGCTCAGGAATCACAAATGACAGATGTTATATCCACGTGGCGTAATCAATGCGTTATCTGAGAGATTTCTATTAGCATAGATAAAGCCAGAGTAACCTTTTAAGTAGCACTATAATACCTTGGTGGTAGCAGGTCTGTCCCATGTTCAGTAGGTTCCGAGTTCGAATCTCCGTCAGGGTGAGGTACCTGGACAAGTTTTTTCTGGAGTTTTTATCCCGAAAGATGAATGTCTGGTAACTAATAAACTCTAAGAACCCTGGGCTCATTTGGATATCATTTCACCCATTATTCATCGTCCGATGTGACTTAACGTTGGAGGATGTAAATTAAAGAACCAAAAAACTAGTAAGTCACAAACTGAGTTAAGCATATATCGATACAGGCTATAACTAGGTTTCGGATTTTTATTACTAAAACACTTTAAAATGTTTACTTTTAGGTGACTATATATAATGTTCCAAAAACCTGAAAATATATTTTTTTTAAAAATTAGAACAAATCATAAGAAAACATTCTAGTTTATAGAACAGTGAACATTGGAACTCACCAATTTACAGCTAAACATAAGATTTAAAAAGTGCATTGATTAAAGAATGTCACAAAATGATCCAATTACTTCAAAAACTACAGAAAAGAATTATATTGCAGTGGATACCTGGACATTGTAGAATTGCTACAAATGAATCAGCTGTTTTTCTTGCCAAAAAGGCGCAAATTTAATTCAGAACAAAAGTAAAAACTTGCCCTTTACATCCATAAAAATATTAATTTAAAAAAATATAAAAACAAACAAAAGCAATTAATATCTAACAAAGCCAAAGATGAAAAATGGAACATTTTAATTAAAAATCCAAAATTATTCCAGAAATCCCACGTAAAGCTGCAGTAGTAAATCTTAGATTATTAAGATTATTCTTACGGAACATGATTATTTGGCCAAACACCTACACAGAATAGAAATTTATACAAGTCCAAATTGTCCTCTGTGCAACAAAGAAGAGGAAATGACTGAAGAACATCTTCTAACCTGTGAAGTTCTACCTGCCGGACCCACTACACAAATATTGGAGAGTAAGAGAGCAAATGGCTTCATTGCCAAACCTAGCATTTGAAAACAACAACAAAAATTTCATTGAAGATGCAGTCCACAACAAATGACTCCACAACACACAAGCCTTGCCTATTAACATTAAGTAATGCCTTATATTGGAAAAGTTACGTTGAACATCACCTCCAGAGGTCCAGAGGTAGTCCTAGTCGGGCGGGGCTTCTCCCCGTCCGGGTGTCTTTATGCCGCAGTATCTAGCCGTTTTGCGGCTTTACCTGCGAAATGAGCAAAGTGGTTTCATGTTCCGCCGAGGTGTTTGTTTGAATTTTTGGGAAATTTGGAATGGGATGCTCTTGATTAATCTCAAAAGGCAGCTGCACTTAGGCTTTCCCCCGTTTTGGGAGACACGATTTGCTCCGTTTTGATTACGGGTTGCATATCGCTTGAGCCATCAGGAGTAAATATGGGTGCTAGAGACATCTGGGGTTTCTCTTGGGTTAACCAAGGGGCCCCAAGATGTCTCTTGGTAGTTTGAAGGATGGCAAGTGTCTTTGATCCCTCTGTCATACCTGCCCAGGGAGTTCACTAAAGGGTTGTTGTGATTTTGGATTTTGTCGTACATTGATCGTGCCCTCTCGCGGATGACATCGACAATGTACGGGATCTGGGAGTGCTCATGTAGGATATGAGCAGGAAATCTCCAGTCTGCATCGTATATGATACGAAGTGCCTTGTTCTGCAGCGTCTGGAGCCTGACGAATGTGGTATTAGCTACTTGTCCCCAGATCTCACAGCCGTACAGAATCATAGGCGGAATGATCGCCCGATGCAGCTGGAGTTTGAGTCGATAGTTGAGCGGAAAATAGGGTATAGGCTCCGGAGTGCGACGTGCCCCAGCTGGACCTTGCCCTTGACGTGCGGAACGTAAGTTAATTTACGCGCCAGCGTCACTCCGAGATACTTCACCGTAATGCCAATCTTGCATACTTGAAGAGGAGAATGTCATCATCAGACACATTTTCAAGTTCTCTTATATGTTTGCCTTGCAAAATTTAAGCTATTTTATGAGGGTTTGGTCAAGTCAATTGCTTTCTGGGTACGCTCAATTGCAGAAATATCTTTGTACTTCATTTACTTTTGATGCAAATGCTTCAAAAGGATCTGCATAATATACCACGGCTCTCAGCCAATTACCCCATCGTGTGGCAATGGAAGATCGAGTCTTTTTTATTTATGGACGTTGTTAAACTGT
>CM060947.1:230853460-230898460 GCA_030765055.1 Mantis religiosa | reverse complement strand
CAGAGTGGCCTGGTTAAATTTTTCAAAATCAGGACATTTGAAGGAAAAACTGAGATATTTGGAGAGCAAGGATGGTAAGTGTAGGGCGCTCTTCCCCTCCCTTCCTCTAACTTCGCAATTTCTCTCTTTCACTGCGAATACGGATGTACCAGAACTTACAGAATGACCTAAACGCCCTACTCTTTCCCACTACCTACTTCTAATACCACTTAAAATCTCATTTATTTACTGAAAATATGCAAGTATACTATGAATTTATCCAAAAATGTATTATTCATACCTTTATGAAGAGGAAATTAAAAATGTAAAATTCTTTGGATTATATTTTGTTGTTCCGATGCCCTTTACGGTTTTTACTGATAGTAGGTTCCTTTCATCTGAACATGGAATGTTGATTAGGTAGTGAAAATGCGAATTCGACTGGCATTATGTGCAGTTTTTGAAAAAAGGAACTGCTACATATACAGCAATGTTTGGAAACACTTCATAACCTACCCAAAATAGTATCCACTGAACATCTGCTGACTCCACGAAAATGCAACTGTTTTTGTGATTTACCGGAAGCAGGGGAAAAATATGTCTTTTTACGAAGAGGAAAATTTCCCTTAAAATAGGGAATTTTCATGTAGCAATAGAAATACGCTACTTAATCTCGGATGTTTTATGCTGTATTTCAAATTACATTACAGCTCGGAGGTCGTTGAAGTAGGAAACGGCCTTCGAGTATTGCCATACTGGACATTGTCCCTTACTGGCAAAGCAGTGGGTAAACGGTGGCACTGTAATTCTTATACATTATATTATATATATTATTATATTATATATATTATTATATTATATATATTATTATATTATATATAATAAATTGTTTATTTATTTTTATGGTGATCCTAATGCAAATTAGGACGCTTATAGGTTTCTCCCGGGTCAGTGTCATACTCTCCAAGTCCACGTATAAGTTACCGAGCGGCATGGCTCAGGCGGTTTCGTCTGTAGCCCGCATTCGGGAGGCTGGGTTCGATTCCCGTGACCGATCTACCTGACCCATGGGTTTTTTCGGGGTTTTCTCGGGTCGCTAGGCGAATACTGGGTAGGTTAATACATCCCCCGAATTTCCTGTCCCTCCATTTCGTCTCCATTATCATTTCACATCATCTCCCATCTGGTGCTCCCTTTCAGGGTAAAAATGTAGGCGGGAGTCTCGGTGGTACATGGCAGGATGATATGCTCTGAGGAAAACTACTTCCTCCTCCGGTAGGCCGGTTGCCGGTCTCCGTTCCTCTGCTGGGACCATTTCGGGACCGCCAGTCAGGGACCTTTGGGGCTCGGCTGATGGGCCGGTTGCCGTCCCGCTGTAGGGAAGCCAGATCGTTGTCCTGGCCTGTCGGGGGAAGTCTCTATCCAAGTAAACTGTAGGGACCCTGCCCTCTGTACTGTCATGGCTCCTTGGGTCGGCCGCCCTCGGACTCCTTGCCTCATCCTTCCTCCCGGGGGTGCCTTCACTTGGGGACAGGAACAATTGGCACAGTATGGTGGCCTACGTACCGAATCCCCTCCGTAATGAAATCCCAATCCCACGTATAAGCTGTTTAAAACTAGAGGATAATTTGACGTAAAAGCCACGTGACAGGTGTAGTAGCATTCAGTGTGTTTGAGGAAAGATAGATCAGAGTGTATATTGTTGTTTGGTATATACCATTAAGCGGATGTTGCTCTACGAATATATCTGTTCTGTAATATCTGCAGTTTATAAAGATTAGTTTTAGCTGCCATTCCCCATATTTGGCAGGCGTATGTCAATTCAGGTTCCAAGAAGTTTGTTACTTAGTGACATTACCTGGACGGAGTGTTTGCTGCCCAGCACCTAGCCGCTTATTGCGGCTTTATCTGGGCAGTGTATTAGAATCGTCTTATGTCTCGGGCGGTTGTCTTAGGCAGCGGTATGTCTAGCCTTAAATGGGCGCTGTCGCCCCGTGGGGGGTTGTGCGCCCAGTGCTGGCTGCGCTCCTCCGCTTGCCTGGGAGGCATCTGAGCACAGTCCGCTTGACAGGCTAGAGGGAAAGGAACTAATGTCTAGGTATGGGACTTACCAAGCCATTTCTGGGCTAGGGGGTATGAAGTCAAGGGAAAGTAGCCCTGTTTAGTTCTGGTTACCCAAAGCATCTTTGGGCGACCGGTAGCTCGGTCGGCGGCGAGGAACCCTGTGGTCGTAACGGCCAAGGGTGTTCACCAGGTTATTGGGATGGGAGTCTAGCTTATCGTAGATGGTGCGGGATCTCTCCCGCACCACGTCCACAATGTACGGGACTCCGGAATAGGCGTGAAGGATGTGGGACGGGAATCTACGTCCAGTATCGTAGATCATTCGCAGTGCCCTGTTCTGGACGTACAGTAGTCTACGGATAGTGCTGTGAGCCGCTGATCCCCAGACTTCGCAGCCGTACAGAATCAGGGTCGGTATAATTGCCCGATACAGGCGTAGCTTGAGGTGCGTTGGCATGGTGGATTTAAGTACAAGGTACAACTGCCTGAGTGCTGCATGCCCTTGTCCGGCTTTGACCCGGACGTGAGGGGCGTAGGTGAGGCCGCGATCGAGGAGGACGCCAAGGTATTTGGCACAGGGAAACCAGGGGATTTGCCTCTGCCTCAACCTCAGCGACCAATCTGGTCTCCTAGATCGGACCTTAGCCAGGAGAAGAGCGGAGCTCTTCTCGGGGCTCAGGAACAAACTTCAGTGCACAATCCAAAAAAATACACACCAGTCACAATCACTATCATCATCTATCCACATCTTGAGTCTTCCTTCCAGAACGCTGCATTCGTTTATCCTGTTTATACTATGTCCAATGAGAGAATAAAGTACTCAATCACTCCGCGTCCAAGTGCATTCGGAATGTTACCGCTTCGTTAAGTATAATATTAATATGTATTAATAATATGAATATGCATTTTCAACACAAAAAACACGTATTTACTCATGCTAACCGCGTAATCGCTTCGTTAAGTATAATACTAATATACATTTTCGACATTAAAGGCACATTCTTCGAGCTAAGTATCACGTAGTACACTATTAATATCCATGAAAATTAACTGCTGCTTACGTATTTTTCGTAATCTTTAGCACAAGACTTGACTATTGCCAGCAATTTCTCCTTAACATGACCTTCGTGGAAAATTATATTTTACTCTGTAGCCATGTTATGATGTCACTTGTTTAGTATGCGTTCTAACCTCACACTGTGGTAGGGGACATTGTCCATCACAATAACGCTATTCGGTTGTAATTTGGGGAATTGACGAACTTTTCAGCAGATTGCTGACCTCACAAACCCATCAAAGACAACATCCAGCACTGATCTGGCATGTGGTCTCTTCTTGCCGGGAGTTGAATCTTCACCGAATGTGGCTTTTTCCTTGCGTGCACTATAAATGCTGGAAACCTACACATCGGTAAACTCAGATATTAACTTCACCACTTCATCGATAGCAAGTTCTGGAAATTTTTCACTGAACTTGTTAAATACATTCAATATTATTATATTTTCACCACTTCCTAAAGGCTTTCCGCGCGCATGTTTAACAGTACTCTCCAGTTCCGCCATGATTCACAACTGGATACGCCTCTCAGCTTCAATATGCGCACGCAGCATGATTTACTTTAATTAAAAACTAACTTAACTATTAGCATATGTTTTTTATAGTTGAAATATGCTTAGTACGCACTTTTTGTGCGCTTTAGCAAAACGAACTCAAGTCTCCACACCTCAGTAGCAGTACTTTTTCAAGGGACTATTTACACGGTGGAGGCATCATGAAAATTGTGAAGAAGACGCGCTACGATAAACGGTCACGTGGTTTTGTTTACATTTTATTCTCCCGCTGTAAACAGTATGCTGAGCGAAATATTGTAACCTAGCGTACAGCACATGATGAAACACAAATAGAGCACTTGGGAGTTGTGTGTCTGGTATGAAAGGTTGGGCAATTAATTATTAAACGTAAATGTAACTTACTACTGCAGACGCCCAGTTTCTCACTTGCCACGGAGGAAGTTTAATTCTCTCTTCTTTCTCCTTGTTACAATATTCAATCCGTTATATACGATTTCCCGCGCCTGCCGATGTATGACACGTTACTGTCCAGAAGACATGATTGTATCTTAAGGTCTCACCGTGTATGTGCGATAGATAGACTATTATGTGTTTCAAATGGGAAGAGTTCTGGAGTCCAGCTGATTAGATGCGTTAGAACACTCAGCGTTGCCAACCTGTTACCCACATTTTTTTATATTTCCCTCTCTCTCGCACACTCATACAACGTGCAGTTCTGCTTGGCGCTAGACGTAAGAGTACCAAATTAACATTTCCAAACTTTTATAATGATGCAGTTACCAAAATCAAAATTGGAAAAAGCATGTTAGCAAATTATATATATTTTAAATGCTATAATTACAATTATAGGTAGTTTATGAATTACCTGTTTTTCTAATCCAAGGGAACTACCAGTGGCTCATCCATATCGCTTTCAAGGTCACTTACGTCAAGAGATAATTCGTCATTGTAACTGTCTTCATCGTCTGAGTCTTGCAAATGTACGATTATAGGTTCCAAAATCTCGTCACGTGCTATTTCACGATGTGTTGGTAAATATATTGATATTTGTTTGCTTATATTACGGAAACTATTTGAGCTAATACAGTTTTACTTAGTTTTTAAGCTTATAGTTTTTAAACGGAAGAGCAACTGAATAATACTGCTTTAAACTCTCTATAGAGTAAATAGAGATTACGAACCATTCATAAACAAAGATATAATGTGACCAGACACGTTCTGCCGGGGCAGCAGGAAATGTCCTGTTCCCTCTCGCTCGAATTTAAACAAACACTTTGGCTTATTCAAAGTAATTCTTTTATCTCGTCATGTCAAACGTTTACCTTTAAATTCTGAGTAATTACAAATACACGCATATATAATAGTGCTTTATTTATTTGTATTAGGAAAACTATTTGAGCTAAAAATATAAGTTTTTTTACGGCTATGTTAGATGATGCATTACTCTCTCCTACCTCATGGATCAGTTTTTACCAAGTCTGAATTTTTGTCTTAGCGCGCATTAGTATTTATTAGAGATTGATTAGGTTGGCGCTCGTCACACACCACTTAGAGGAAATGCCATACGACAACACCGCAGGACTGCGATTGGTTGCTCGTCCAGTAGCGCTCAAGGACAAACATCCTATTTGAAACAGATAGTAGTGTTAACATCTTCTGTTTCACATTCCTTCAGATACGCTTCAGGGCTTTGCCATGCAGTAACAGAGCATGTGTTAATTGGTTGCACTATTAAGAAGAAGAAAAGTGACAAGCTACTACAATTATTATACAAAGAAGGTTTACATGGATCTATATTATACATTACAACCCTAAACTTACTGCAGTAACAGAACTGTTACTAAAACTATCAAATGCTTCTCAACTGGTAAAATGTCGATTACAGAATGTGCCTACTAAAACTATCAAATGCTTCTCAACTGGTAAAATGCCGATTACAGAATGTGCCTATATACCTTTATACTTGTGTATTAGATGAGAATGTTAGGAAGCATGAGTTGCAATTTTCCTGGCGATGGAAGAATGGGGAGATATGTTCACTCCAGAAACTTTGATATTACATAAACTCACCTGGTTGGAAGTTTGAGAACAATAAGAGTGCCAAGGAAATGTAAATGGTTTACATAAAATCATAGAAGCCACACAGTGTGAACGACTCTTGGCGAGTACGAGTTAATTCATGGTTATGTTTGTATCCAAACTCCATTGTGAATGTTCCCTGTAGAACGTATTTTAATAAACATTAGCCCAAGAGACAAATACTAAGGACCGTGTTTCAATAGTTTATAATTGTTTAAGGCTATTAGTCTAAAACTCCCGTGAGCAGTAGAGTAGAATTAAAATCCAACGTAGTTCCCATTAAAGTAAGATACCAATGTATTGAGTGCGTGTAAAAAGCAGACAGAAAATGAGCAGTCTACGTATCATAATTATTGTTCTGTAATAAACAGAAACTAAAGAGAAAAGAGGCAAAGAGACCCACAAATGGAAACAACATTTCAAATTTTACGCAAAGTAACTTTAATATATAACAGAAGATGGCACGTATATATCCCAGTACAAGAGCACTGTTGAACAACTGGTTTCCGTAGTGTAGCGGTTATCACGTGCGCCTCACACGCGCAAGGTCCCCGGTTCGATCCCGGGCGGAAACACTAGTTTTTTTTTAATTCCTTTATAATTGTTCCTTCTGCCCTTTTGAATAGTCACGTGTGAATAAGACAATTTTATGTTGTCATGTTGCCTGTAAAATAACAGTAAAAGGTTTGGCTAGCCTGTAAGGGAAATTAACAAAAATAGAAATGAAAATAATGGCATAATATTAGAAATTTGAAGCGTTCAGACTCAACGTTTCCGTAGTGTAGCGGTTATCACGTGCGCCTCACACGCGCAAGGTCCCCGGTTCGATCCCGGGCGGAAACAGTAATTTTAATACCTCTCATATAACGGTGACATCTTCCCTTTACTCATACAAAAGGTTTAAACAAACCAGATTGGATTTAACACATCGAACCTTTTTAGTTATTGCATAAATAAGAACAGTTTTTACATCTTTTCCCTAACTTGCTGGAGTTTGAAAACCCTCATTGTAGTTATGCTTAGTTCATCGTGGAACGAAATTAGGATATATCTGAACACTATGGCGTTTGTAAGATTTTAGGTACGTTTAAAATTTATAAAATCATGATTGCGGGAATAACTGCTTGGCTCATAATGGATATTATTTTCCTTTTCAAAACTATTTCTGGCACTCCAGGCATTTGCTTCTTAAATCGCGTCTTAAGTCATGGGTTTCATAGATGCTAGTAAAAGACAAAGAGACAAGACAAAAACTACAAACAAGTGAATGTCAAATTAAGCAAGCACATGATACTGAGACAAGACGTGCGCAGTTTCCGGCGTCCAAACGATTTATATGAGCAGGCACGCAGTGCAAATTGAATCATACTGGCAATAAATGGCCCAAATAAATTGAATAATAAATATGTGCAAGTCTGGCAACAGAATTATCCTGTCTTTTTCTCCAGCCATTTAAACGTGGTTAATGAGATAAACATGTAAATATTTTGTAGTGATTCATGTACTGTATTGTTCAGAGATAAACCTTTGGGCAAATAAAATATTGAAGAACAGTCGCAAACCATTTTTCCGAAAATCGCACGCAGATGTAGATTCCCTTCATATCATTAGCTTAGTCCAGAAACGAATACTACCAGGAATTGGGCACTTTAAAGTGGATTACAAAGATAAATAGCCTGGAGGGATTAGAAATAAAATAGTATCAGTGATAAAGCTCAATCTTCTAATACAAAAATCTATGGGGCAAATTGACATAAGAGACGATGTTTCTCAGTAGACAGGTAAGCGTATTTTGTGATATATCATATACTGGATAAAGACAGGGAGAAAGATGTGTGAAATGGATGGACTAATGGACTGAGTACTTCTGGTGGAAGAGGATTTTATGTATCTGATAGATGTCAAATTGTAATAGTCAATTTCATTAGGTTAAGGTCATCTTATGCACTGCGACTTACGTAGATCCATTGCGGTTACCCCCTTCAGGAGAAAGGAATAAAGTGAAGAAAGGTCACAGAGATGCCTGGAATTCTCTGTAGGTTTCAGGCTCGCAGATCTGTCCTATTGCTGGAGTTGTCTAGAGGTTGAAAAACGACTGGTTGTGTGTGTAATCTTGCCTTTGAGCAAGCATCCAGGCCATCTATCCGGCACCGCTTCACCCTACGAAACCTAGAAGCACATTTAAAAGATGGGAAGGGAGCGGAATGAAAGGAAATCTAGATGAGAACCCACCGCTCAGTTCGCCTACCGACCAGAAAAAAAAAACTACACAAAAAACCAAGGACAGCGTGGGCGGCCAAAGGATTCGAACCCAAGATCCCTCGAAAGCGAATCTCACACATTCTGCTATCATCTCACTGTGCTATTTTTTCGTTACTCTTAGTTTAAGTACAGATTAAGGTTTATTAAACCTAATCTTCTGCGTTGCAAAATGAATTTTCTATCTCTGTGTGTAGGGGTAACTTGGAAGCCCAAATTCAAGAGATGCCCAATTTGGATAATCGTTGGGCTAACTCGCCCGCCTCGGTAGCGTGGTGGTAGCATGTCTACCTCACGTTCAAGAGGTCCCGAGTTCGAATCTCGGTCAGGATGAGTTACTTGGATAAGGTTTTTCCGGGGTTTTCCCTTATCCTGAAAGAGGAATGTCGGGTAACTCTAAGCTCTATGGACCCTGGACTCATTTGAACATCATTTCACCCATTCCATTCATCGTCCGATATGACTTAACGTTGGAGGACGTAAAATTACAAAAAAAAAAAAAAAAAAAAAAAAAAAAAAAAAAAAAAAAAAAGTTGGGCTAACTTACTTAGGAAAGGTTATTTTATCCTTAACCTAGAATAACCTAGAGTATGATATTCCTAAGTTCAGAAACCTTGGACCCATTTGAGCACAATTTTAACCATAACATACAACTGACCGGTTAAATGACGTTAATTAATCATACAAAATAATAAAATCAAATATTGATACTATGTTCGTTGTGTGTATGGATGGTTACAAAAATGAGATTAGGACTATTTTGTGTGACACAATATGTTGTTTCATATCATTAAAGTAAAAAAATTCTAACATAACAAACTAAAGTTTATGTTTGCAACGCACCTTTTTATCCACGGTCCTTTTGCCCTTAACTCTAATCCTTTTTGCGTAAGACTAGAAAAATGAGCCATTGCTGATGTTTGGAAAGTTGGCATTGCTCCATATACACAGTGGACCGTAGTTTTTTTTTTCTTTAAAAAATTTAATTGAGTTTACAAGTTTAAAGAAACGCACTTTGTTTCACATGTTTCTGTAAATTCAACACGTAGACTTAAAATATGAAGTGCATACTGCTCTTGCCCTAGCTTCCCCTATGTATCCACAAAGCAGTAATTCAAAGATTTCAAATATGTAGGGGGGGGGGAGAAGGTTGCGGGAACTGGTGTTCCGCATGAACACCCGAGATATTCTTGGTGATAGAACGTACTGTTATGGAGGCCCTAGTTCACAGAAGTGTCTAAAGTTTTAAAACGAATAAAATCAGTTTAATGGTAGAAAAAGATACTGCGTAACTAGGATATCTTTTTAGTTTCTCTTGCACCTATCTTTAATAGAACTATTACAGCCAAAAAAAATCTGATGCTGAAATTTCACCGAAATAATAGTTTTGAGCCCTTCAGAACCCAAAAGAGGTTTCAAATGTTCTTTTTGCGATTGAAAACAGAATTTAAAGCCAAAGTTTGGCATAAATAAAATGTAAATGGTAAAGAAATGTATCAGATAAAGGTAGAACACGAAGGAGGACATCTCGCACACTATGACCTCCAACATATCTGTTGCAGCTAACTTCCCCAGGAGCAAGAGATGACGTGAGAGAACCGCCGGAGGCCAGGCAGGTCATATAGACGTGTGGAAGTCTCCAACAAATGCTGAAAGTAGCTGCTCAGCCACCTACACTCAGGGTTCGGTGTCCACAAGCGTCCCCCACGATGACCATACAACGCCGCCCAGCGCCGAGAATAGCATTTACAAGGCACAAGCATCCGCGCCATCTCTCTGGCAGTACTATGGAACCCGTGATCTCTCGAATGCGAGTCGATAACTTTGCCACGGTACTACCACGTTCAGTGAATTTGTATTTAAGTTCAGCATATTCTAGGGATGTAATATAAACGTGTTAAAGTATGTCTATATCAAAACAGTCTGTAGAGGTCCTTTATTGTTGTTATTTTTTTATATAAATGACTCTATAATTTTAATTAAAATAGTAGGTTTAGAATATATCCATAAAAAGTTAAATCTATGTACATCAAATTTTCTGGAATTGCATTTGAAATCCTCTACATTTGAGTGGATAAAAATAATATCTGTTTAAACAGAGAAATTATGCTAAACAAAGCTGAATTTGCAAGCTTTGAGGTATCCATTGCCATTTAGTTTCAATTTTTCTGTTTTTTATCATGCATATTTTAAAGTATTATTTCGCCATTCATTTATTTCTTGAAACAAATTGGTATTTCAGTCATAATTATCACACAGCGACCCCAATTTAAAAGTCTCCGATAGTTGTATCACTTTTATATTTATCTCTAGAGAAATCTGTAAGGGAATCATTTCTGCAAACGTTTTAGTCGATTAAGTATGTCAGAAAAACAAGTTTTTGTAGAATTAGTTTGTAGAAGAATGGGTAAGGAGAGTATGTGAAGGTGTACAATTTCATTTATCAAAACGTAAGTGGTTGAAACAGTATTTGAACATACTAGCTTTATAACAGTTGAAGTAAATTTCAGTGTTTACATTCCAATACAATATATCTAGTGCTTGTGGTGAAATTTCGATGTCAAATGTTTATATGAAATACAAGACTCAAAAGATTAAAGACGGCGTAGAATGCTTCCATTACAGTCAATTAAAGGTAATGAAGTAAAGTGGATAGTAGAGGTAACCTTGAGACCTGGACCCGTGTGCCAATTTCCACCCTCTACATTGAAGATGATTACTCGCCTAAACTGCGGATTTCCTCATTGATAACAGCGCCCCATCTCTGACCTCGACTCCAAATCCTCTCGTGTCAGGAGCAATTCTGGATTACACTCAAACAATTACGTGAACTAACCTCCCGTCAGAGTGAAAGCTCTGGGATCTACAGTTCCAATCACCGCAACAAATAGGCATCTGCACAATGCGAAATAAGTATTAAGTAAATAAACATAAAATAAAGAAAAGTACACGAAGGAATCGCAACAATAACAGAAGAATTATTAAAGGAGGACAAGTATTAATCTTTTTGTAAATCCTTATCCGAAGATTCTGCATGGATAATACATTTTATATTAACCATACTATCGAAAAGTGAAGAGAATGTAATTTTCAAACACATAAAAACTTTTAGATTTAGAAAGAGCCTTTGATAAGGTAAACAGGAATAGACCTTGGCAAATATTGGACAAAAAGAATATCCAAAACAATTGATAGATGTACTCAGGAATATATATTAAGAAACAAAAATAAAAACAGTATTATGAAATGAACCATTATCAAAATATATAATTAATAATGGTTTCAGACAAGGAGATAGTTTATCTCCACTGTTATTTAACATTTATATGGAGATATTCTTAGAAAATTAAAAGGCGTGATATCATTAGTAATCAATATAAATAAAAATAATGCATTAAATGTGATAATTTTTGCGGATGGCATGTTAATTTAAGACAGAAAGGATAAGCTGCAAATAGGTATGTACAATTTACAAAAATTGATCGATAATTATGGTTTAAATATATCAATAGAAAAGACAGATCATGGCATGTATGGGAAAACAAATAAAAAGATCGAAGATAGAACAGGTGGGACAATTTAATTACTTGGGCTGTAATATAACCTTTAAATTAAATAACGAAAAATAAACGATAAAGTGTGTTAATTCCAATATATTTGTGGAATAATAGCCCATGCCTTAAAAGAAAACCTCGAAGGGATGCTCATCTAAAATTATCTAAGCCAATGACCGTTATTTACGGTTTTACTTCATGGATCGGAGACAAAAAGAAAGATTGCAACAAAATACAAGCGTCAAAAATGAAATATTTTCGAGCAGTAAAAGGGTGTACAAGACAAAATCATGTTAGAAATTAAGAAGTAAGGAAAGAATTAGATATACTTTTGTTAAAAGAAGAGATACAAATAAACAGAGGAAATCGAAAGAATGGATAGCTCTGGTAAAGATTGCATAACTCTGCATTACATTAAAATCATACAAATATAAACATTCTGGTTATAAGAACGGGGAAGGTTAATAAAAATATGGAAAGAAATATGAGGAAAATTCTCCTAAACCATGAAGAGTTGATCATTGAGAAAAACAAATATGTTTAATAAGAAACAGAGTAGGATCAACAACAGAACACGAGTCAGTTGGAGAATTTAATGTCATGTTGGCACGTTGGCCATAGTAGCTCAGTGGTTTAAAGCAGCTGGACGGAGACCAGAAGATCCTTGGTTCAAATCCCGGCTATGGTAATGCATTTTTCAGTCTGGCTCTACCCTTTCATAGTGCGTCCGCAACACGACTAGTGTGAAAGAACAATTAATTTCCAAGGGAAGCTTTGTATATATATACAGGTAGCCCCCAAATGTAATACATAACAAAATAAATCAGAAAGAATTAAATTTAGAAGGTTGGGCAATACAGAGAACAACCGAGTCACTCAAAGTCAGTCAGTGGACGGAATATGAAATCAAGTAAAGTATCAAGTGATTGCTCTTTAAAAATGTCGAAGCCAATAAAAATGAATTATAATCTTTCACTGAACGAATAAAAATAATAAAAAAACCTCGTGACTGGAGAAGAAACTAAAGAAAATAAAAAACATGGGTATAAAACAAAGTTTTCTATTGAATAAGCTCAGTTTCTGACGTCATTCAGTGTCTTATCTCGGTACTGTTATTCAGCTGGCGAAATTGCCTTTCTCTCTGGTTGTTAGTGTTGATTGTTTAATACCTCTGCTTGATACTCTTTTATAATGTCCATAAAAATAGACATATTTGGATGTAAATTATTACCATTCAACTGCTTGCGCCACAGTTGCTGAAGGATGAGTGACGCATTTGTCTCGTGACAGAAAGAATTTTGACGATTGCTTCTGGTAAGAATTGTATGAACTTGTATTTTTGTTTAATTCACGCGGTTTTTACCCGAGGATGAATACAATACAGTGGCAGTGTGCGCAGTATGACTATGCGACCACAAAGTTCAATATAACTGTGCGCTTACGTATCCATTAGATGGAGTCATTGTGCGCAATGGAACTCTTGTGTTAGATGCCAAGCAACAGCTTTTAATTCCTATGATACGCATAACATGGATAGAAAACCCTAAGTTTTGAGAGGAAATACCTTTTGCTTTCCAACTTCCTGCATACAGCCAAAAATATACAGGCAACTTTCTCCAGAAGAATCATATCTGGCTCGATTTTGCCAAAAATAAATTGGTGGCAGCTTTTCGGGACATATATTTTCTTGATTTGTTTATTCAAAACTAAACGCGCAGTAAAAATGTGGCGTACCAAGTCCATTCTCAACTCCCGATTAAAACTCCAGGACAACAGGACAAATACCCGGGTCGCATACATTAGCGTTTATCTGTTTATAGAGACCACATAGTCTTATTTAATTTGTTGACTCTTCCTAAAGAACCAAATGGAAAAAAAGTAAAAAGTGGAGAGAAAGAGAGAAATATTAGTACAAATGATACTAATGCTGGTGAAAGCATCTGTTTGTGAACACCTAGAATCAGAAAACAAAACAATAATTTTAGGAAATACTCTTTCGGATAGGTGGTGCAACTTTTTGAGTTGTCATTCAGATGACAGATGTATTGAACTGTTGAAAATTGTTTTTTTCAATTCTCGGTCCATAAGGTGTCGGGAAAATGTTTCTTTCTTATTTAATGTTCAGGATGCCATAAAAATATGTGCTTTGCTGATTAGGCCATATTGTAAAATACATGAAAATGGAGCATAAAATGATACTCGATGAGTCCAGCGTCCATAGAGCTTAGAGTTACCCAATATTGATCTTTCAGGATAAGGGAAAAATACTTAATCAAGTTAGCTCATCCTCACCAAAATTCGTACTGGGAACTTCTTAAATTTGAGGCAAACACGCTTCCCAGAGCAGTTGGGTAACCAAGTAGCTGTTTTATGTAATTAGAAATGTCAGTTATTCTCAATTTTAGTTTTATTAAAGATTCAAATAAGTTTTTCAGAAAGGGTAAAAAATGTAGAAAGGTATTTTTCTCAGAAAATAAACATTATATATATTTTAAAGCAGTCATTTGTTAAAAGGGGTGCATGCAAAGTCTTTCCCCCATTGTTTATTTTTCTTTTTTTCATTCTGGAATAAAGTACCCTGGCCCAAAGTAAAAGGAATACATAGAAAAATAAAGGGAAAATTGACAGAAACTTAATAAACAAAATATTTGTTTAATTCATAGCTTTAGTTAATTTTAATCTAAATATACCAAAGAATGTTGGAGTAAAATGTTTAACCGACTTTTCTGGTTTGACTTTTGGTTCGAAATCTTCTTAGTTCTTTTTAGATTCAGATGCTACCGTAATATATTCTAAAAACAACCCTGATATGTCATTTTTGGAAACAGTGCAATCCCCTCCTTACCTATTATATATGTTCGTAGTATAGAAAGTATTAATTTAATGCCAAAAAGAAAGAAGAGAAGAATCTACCAGATACAACCTGCAGTTTAAATGTTTACGGAGTGACTGCGATCACGGCGTAAAATAAAAATAAAAATAAAACCGCTGCGATACGATTTTGACCGAAACAGACTGGCAGGTTTATGTAAGGCAGAGGAAGACAGTTTCGAGAGTTGTGACGTATTTCAGCCGGAAGCGAGGCCTGCAGTGTGACGTCAGGCAAGAACCGTGTAGTATTTTTTTTTTAATTTGCGTCCTCCAACGTTAAGTCATATCGGACGGTGAATGAATTGGGTGAAATGATGCTCAAATGAGTCCAGGGTCCAAGGAGCTTAGAGTTACCCGACATTCGTCTTGAAGGATAAGGGAAAACCCCGGAAAAACCTTATCCAGGTAACTCACCCTGACCGAGATTCGAACTCGGGACCTCTTGAACGTGAGGCAGATATGCTAAAACGTGTAGTACCAAGCTACTTATATAAATGGCGCTGTGACTACGAATCTAATAGTTCATTTAGGTGCAGCACACTCGATGACAACAAATGTAGCTGCAACGCACCTGATGGAACTGTTAAATTTACAATGTGACGATTTATTGAAGGAGAAGTATACACACAAGAAAGACTTGGCTGATTTTTACAAGAATGTCCTCCAAACCAGATTTCCGAGATTGTATTCACTTGCCGCACGGACATTGTGTATGTTTGGCTCGATATATGTGTGCGAACAATTTTTTTTCTGTTATGAAATTAGCTAAGTCCAAACCCCGAAGTTCCTTGTCGGATCACAATCTAACATGCAGCCTTCGATTACAAATTTTCCAGATATAACATCCTGACATTGATAAACTAGTTAAAGAAAAAAGAAAAAGAAAGTGTCGGAAAATGTCCACATAATTCTATTCTGAGTGGGTCTCCTCTAATTTTCAGAGAAAATTACTTTATGTTTTATTTTATTTACTTCATGACATGCCTGACCTTCAGATAAACTACGAGTTAAAGTTTTATACATTTTCTGATAGCACAGAACCAAAATGTAATTATTTATAAACTGTGACCATTGTGTAATTAAAGCAGTCAGCATTAATATTACAACACCCAAGATGTAAGTTTTACATATTATTAATACCCGATACGTTTCCTGTCTTTCCTACGCTGTCGGAATCCCAACACATCAAACTGTTTCCTTCCTCTTTGGCAGAAGAAATCAGCGCGGGGACGTCACACGTTAACCTGCCTTTCGTTTGGGGGCATATTTGGCGGTTAGAGCTGACGGAGTTGATGTCACACTGCCAATACCTGTCTTCCCCTGATGTAAAGTGTACATAGGGTAGAAAATTACAACTGGCAAAAAGATAGCATAGTGGAATACAATAACAACAGCGAAGTGAGAAGTGCTCTTTTTCATTTTCATCTTCCTCTTCCAGTGAAAATGAATCCAACTACAAAGAACTACTCCATTTCAGTAGCTTGCGACGAATGCATATGTTATAAATAACTATATACGAGGGCTGTTCAAATGATCATAATTTTTATGGTCATAAGTTTTCGCACTAAAATTCAGTCTTATTATATTCTGTTAGCTTAATGTGAAACAAACACGCCGTAGTAGTTTCATTGTTGGTACTCCTGGTTCCCGCCTGTGAGAACCAGGCAAGTTCAGACATGTTCAGCATCACCTACCGCTGCAATGGAGCTAACACGTGAGGAACAATATGCGGCTTCGAAATTCTGCTTTCGTCTCAACAAATCTTCAGTTGAGGCCTATACAATGTTACAGGAGTCTGTTCTTCTCTACAGCACAGCTCGGAGGTGGTTTAAAATGTTTAAAGAGGGGAGACAATCAATTTCAAAGGAAGGTGGACCCGGTGCTCCAGTTACTGCTCTTACGGAAGAAAACATCAATACTGCTGCTGCCATTGTGAGAAAGGATCGACGAATTACCTTAAGATCACTTTCTGAAATACTGAACATTTCATTGGGTGCCACCCACACGTTGGTGACAAAAACATTACACATGAGACGTGTTTGTGCGCGATGGGTTCCAAGACTGTTGATTCCCGAACTAAAGGGCATTCACATGCAGGTCTGTATGTAGTTAAAAGTTGATGTTAGAGGAAGATCCGGAGTTTCTTTCAAACGTAATCACTGCTGATGAAACTTGGCTACATCATTTTGATCCTCAGAGCAAACAGCAAAGCTCAGTGTGGAAATCTCCTTCATCACCAACCCCCAAAAAAGCAAAAGTGATTGCTTCTGCTGGGAAAGTTATAGTCATCCCATTCTTTGATATTCATGGAATGGTTTATCAGTATGTTGCACCTGCACACACATCAGTAACTGGACAATACTACCGGGATGTACTGAAAGCATTGCAAGTCTATATCAGGCGCAAAAGATCACATTTCCGTGAAGCAGGCTGGATACTGCACCACCATAATGCGCGGCCGCATATTGCCAATGTTGTTGCTGAATACCTTGCAAAAATCAACGTGAAGTGCATCCCTCACCATCCCTATAGTCCGGATTTAGCCCCATGTGACCTTTTTCTATTCCCTAACTTGAAGAAACGCCTTTGTGGGAGGCATTATCCACAATCAGAAGCAGTGGTGAAGGCTGCGGAGGCGATTTTGAAGCCTCTCTCAAAAAATGATTTCCAGCGTGTCTTTGAAGACTGGCAGAAACGCTGCGAAAAGTGCATCGCATTCAGGGAAGACTATTTTGAGAAGGAGCATCAAAATTATGAGGATGAGTAAAGGTATGTTGTCAAAAAAATCGATCATTCTTTATTGAACAGCCTTCGCAAGAAAATAACTATTACTGACTTAAATTTCTGTGACCATTTAGCGGCTTCGCTTAAGTTAGCGAGAATCATGTTACGAAGTTGGTACTACTTCCCTAACAGTAACACAGCTGATGGAGTGGAATGATTGGGAATCAATTTGCTCAAATCAGGAGAACGCGACTCCGAGCAATCTTGTCAGAAATTGTATGTACTGGGTCGAAGTGCAGCGGCTTGAACTAAGATCTGTGGAAAACCGGCTTTACTCGGAATTGCTATTGCTTGAACAAGTCTGCGATAAGAGTTGTAACCATAACAACTGTAATGCCTTGACTTCTGCAATCACCCCAGAAATAAAGATTACACCAGTTCCATACTTCAAAGCAAATTACATCGTTCTTTGACTTGTTTACGATCATCTGATACTCATTTACGTAACCACAGATAAAGACTTCTCTTACCAGCACTAAATTATATAATTTAATGCGAATTTAAAAGACAGTAAAGAGAAGATATTAAGTCATTAATTTTTCATTGTATGTCATTATTAGGACATTCTTTTAGACCCTAAACCTTATGATGGAATTTTCATAAAATTTCAATGAAACTTAGTGATGAAATTTCGAGATTTCTTTTATTGGTAACTGAGATGTCTTGTTAGTTCTAAGAGCTTTGAACAAATATTAAATTAGGTTTGGTGCAGGATGTCCTCAACTCCCAACAGTCCAGAAAAATATCAAATGTGAAAATATAGTTTTCTTTTATTAACGTTTATTAAGGGATGGTTCATTGTAAAGTCAACAAAACATGTGTAGATGAAGGTCTATTACCAAGTGTGAGTAACTTAATTTTTACTTCATATATTCTCTAACATTATCTACAGTAACCTATGGCCTTACATCAACAACCTTAGGCAGCCTAACTGAACGAGTTTGCCTTTTTCATTCCCAGAGATCCAGTTGTTTACAATTTATTTACCAATCCCCTATTTGTTTCTTTGTGGAGGGTTGCGAACACCAGATTATACTCTTACAGTAGTTGTAATTCACTTTGTATTCCAGTATTGCTTTATAGCCGTTGATTTAATGTGTAGGTGCTCCATTTTCAGTGATCTGAATATGAAGTTCAAAACAGCTACAGCAATATAAGACAAAAAACAAAAGTAAGGAATAAAGTACAAACATATGCGCATCTCGTTAAACGGAGTCGAAACTGCCGAACTTGTTGCATAATTTGAGCTAAAAACTACTCATGTGAATTTCTTGTCAAATAAATTAAGAAATAAATTTGTGGAATTTACATAATCGTCCAGTATTACACATTTTTGCCCGATTTCACCAACAGATGTCAAAAGCGACATTAACATATGCAACGTAACAATTATTACAGCGTTAACAAAAGTGTTAAAATTCTTGCATTTCACCAACTTGTTTTCTGAAAATGATAACAAAACACATCTTAACGCCGAGAGACTTGTAAATATTGCAGTTATAGAAGGCTGTGAATGAATCGTATTGTTTTATGAATGTACTGCGATGCATTTTGTTTTTATTTTCGTTCACACACAGCTGAAAAAATGGTCGGAGAACAAAATCAGAAGAGAAGCAGGGGGACAAATATTTAATAAATCGAGATTTCTTGTTTCAGAAATAGCATGAGAACTGCGAAGGCTGTTGTAAGATTTCTGAAACAATGTTAAGAAAATATTAATAATGGTGACATTGTATCAAGTAGATTTTTCGATCTTTCAAGAGCCTTCGAACTCGTCTCTCCTAATATTCTTGTAGAGAAACTTAGTTTTTATGGTTTTCAGGACAAAAGCATTGAATTTCTAAGTTCTTATTTTAGTAATAGGTTCCATGCAACTTATTTTAATGGAAGATTATCGGAGTTCAAACCTGTAAATTATGGTGTTCCACAAGGCTCAATTTTGGGACCTGTACTTTTTATCATCTATATTAATGATCTTCCTGTTTCAATTTGTGACAAAAGCCTTACTCCATATCTTTATGCTGATGATTTAGCTATTACTTTTTATGATAAAGCTAAAACACATTAAAACTAAAATTACCTATTGCAACTTCAGTGGTTAATGATTGGTGTAACACGAACAGTCTAACTATAAACACAGGTAAAACCACTGATATTCAGTATACGTTTAACACAGGTGGATCTGGTTCCTCTGTAAAATGTTTAGGTATTTATATTATTCAGATCTTGGCTTGTCATCACATATCAATTATATATAAAAATGATCACAGCAGGAATTTTCATGTTAGGAATTTTAAGGAACAGTGTTAACAAGGACGTTGTGATGAAGGTTTACTGTGCTCATATTTATTCGTATGTTAATTATGGCATACTTTTCTGGGGAAATCACTCTTTAGCAGCTAAGATATTTATGTTGAAAAAGTCCGTTAGATTAATTTGTGGAGCTCATTCAAAAGAACACTGTAAACCACTTTTTATTCATTTAGGTAGCTTAACATTGCCATCGTGGTATGTGTTGAATCGCCATTTATATGTTTAAAAAAGTCTTCATAGCTGTATACTCTGCTCTAATATACATAATTACTCAAAACGTAACTGTTTGAATTTATATGTAAATAAATTTAGACACACTAAACTTCAGAATAGTTTTATAGTCGTTTCATTTAAAGTATATAACTTTTTACCACAAAGACTAAGAGAGCTCCTTATTTTAAGTTTCAAAAGGACGTCATACATTGGTGGCAAACCCATTGCATTCTATAAATGGCTTTTGTGAGGTGGCTTGGTAAGTTTTAATTTATGACGTTGCTATACTGTAAAGTTTACGGCAATAAAGGCTAAAGAAATAATTTTTAGTTCAAGTAGTGACTAAATGTAAGGATATTGTGGAAAATAAGAGGACGGTTGCGGTAAATGTGAAAGAGAAAGATGTGACGTGTAAAAAGATTGGAAATGAGTTTAATTCGAATGCGGATGTTACAACCAGAAGTACGAAGCAACTTCGTCAATATTACGTAAATTTAAAACCAGTTGCGAAGAAGGACAGAAGTGACGAGTGACTTGAAGGTTTCAAGACGGGAAGTGGACAGTGTATTATCCACATAATTCAGTGAATTATAAAATCGCAAAGTTATTATACTTGAAGCAAAGGCGAGAGCGGCATATTCCTATGCAATGCATGTTCTAACCTCTCTTGTACTCCCTCAGTAACCTTCACAACAACTTGTTTCGACAATCTATACTCTGTAGAAAATCTTCTTCTAATAGGTCTTCAAAATCATTTCTCTTCATAGGCCGTTCTTTGCTACGAATGCCGTATAGATGGCCTAAGTATAGAAAATCAACATCAAAAGCTGCGGTCACGCCCGCCATCTTGATTCTGAAGCCGAAACTGTAAATGCATAAGATATTGAATTTATATAATTTGGAAATCAGCGCATGTTAAAAAGGTACAGTTAGTGGTGGCTTAGTTGGTGTTAAAAGTGACAAGAATGGGATAAATTTGTGCAAGCAGGTAAGAAGGGTCACAGGCCAGGTACTTGTGTTACTCCCAAGACCGGTTTTCTCGGAAACTGACTGCACACCTGGTGGAGGAAAATATGTGAAAGGTCTCTTGGTTTGCGTGACCACGTGATGTTTCGCGCTAAAATTTGTAGGGGATTAAGGGGAAGTAACGTCGTGATCTGAGACCACAAGGGGAAAGAAGTCACTTGTATCACTCGTGGAAGAAGGTTGGTACACAGGCAGCTGGTCGTCAACCTAACCAGCATTATGGTATATTGTGATAGTTAGTGAACCTATCCGGCGGCCGTAGCTACAAAGACGTATCGGCAAACCTTCAATTCTATTTTATGTTAATAAATCGCATTTCGAAGAAAGCTTTGATTTTTGTGCGCTAATATCCCATGCATACCTAGAGTACAAGATCCATGCGGAGCAGCTGAGGCAGAAATCTACGAGAAGCAGCATCTCGCTTAGTAATAGCGAAAGAGAACTTGGAGTCGTTGTATTCCACCTTCGGGAAGCCGCGACGAGGAGACAGTTTATCGACGTATCGTTAATTCCCGCTGCAATTCTTGACACTTATACAATTGTTACCGAACTTAACAACAGAAATATGGCATGTTAGGTTAACAAGAGACTTAACACCAGTGCTAAGCTAACACTTGTTGGTGCAATGCAATTTTTTTATAATTATTACTAAACAGACTAACAGCCGTGATAAGTATTAACATCTGTTGGTGAAATCGGGCATTTGTGTAACAAAACCAGGTCTCGATTAACAGCTGATACAAGAAGAGGCTTTCATAGCAACAGTTTGAAGAAGAAAGTATAGAGAATAACAGATTCTATCGGCAATTGACCTAAAACACCTATTTTAAAGTGATAAAATCTTATCTACTTCTGCAACAACAACTTTACTGTTCGAGATTCTGTTCAATTTTGTGTGGACAGCATACCTGGACCTCCAAAATAATTTTAGCCAGGCACGCCCTTGTTCAACAAAGGTAGTTCAATCTGGGTATCTGCTTCTACCTGTCAAATAAAGGGATTCAGTACCGAAACCTACGCAGTGCTGTAGTTGGGCCGGTACGAGCCAGTACGCCGTACCACCTAAAATTTGAACACGTAAGCGTACCGTCTAAATTCGTGAAGCAATAGTTAAAATTAAAGAAGAAAAAAAGTTTATTGTTTATTCTTAGTACTAAACTAAATGGCAAAAGCTTTTATATTAGCCATAAAGCTTCTTGGTGTAAGTCAGGCGGTGCTAACCACTTTTCTTAAGTGATTTTTGATGAGTAGTACTTAAACTTTTTTTTTTTCCAATTTGTTGAGTACCACCTAAACATATTTTCCAGCTACAGTTCTGTACCTACATATAAATGCCCACGACTAAATGATCTGCATGACCAAATTAAACTTACTTCATGAAAATAAGGACTTTTTCTACTTGAATTGCATATATCAAATAACATTGTAAAATTTTCAAAATACTCTGATTGACCAAATAACGGGTAAACTGTACTTATTACTTTATACAACAAAGTTAGGTTATGTTACACCTGACCCAACGTTCAGAGACCACACCGACTTACGTCTATATCTTCAGGCTTATCGCGTCACGTTATTTATTTTAACTAAACTCTTTGCACAACTGCACTGTATTTATACAACAAAGTTATAAGAGAGAGGGAGACCTAAAGGTTAACGCCACCAAGTCGCAGGCTGTAACATTTTCCAGAAGGAATCTACAAGATGTGCCTAATCTCCGGCTAGCAGGAGAACAAGTGCCATGGTCCAACTCAGCGACATATCTAGGGGTCACCTTAGATATGAAGTTAACATGGAAGCCCCACATCACAGCACTGGTGAACAAAGTCAGCAGAAGGATGGCAATGATGTACGCACTGTACAATAAAAAATCAACAATGGCGCTGAGGAACAAGATCCTCCTATACAAGCAGGTTCTGAGACCTGCGCTTACATATGCCTGCCAAGTCTGGGGTATTGCCGCCAAATCACACTTGTACAAATTGCAAGTGTTACAAAACCGTTATCTCCGTACCTCAACCCATGCCCACTGGTACATTCCCAACGATAACATCCATTCCGATCTTAAATTTCCAAAATTGACAGACCATATCCTGCAACTCTCCCACAGCTTTTACGCTAAGCTTCCTGACAGCTTCAATCATCTAATCCGCGGCCTCGGGGAATACGACCTCGACCCCGGAGAAACGTATAAAAGACCCAGACTTGCGTTAGGACCACCATAAACAAGAAATTAACAATACCAAAACACAAAGTAAAACACGTTCACTGAACCACACAAACAATCCCCAACAACTACACCACCATCTGACCACCATCCATTAACTAAATCCCCATCCCTATGCCAGTAAGGGATCCAATCCCGGAATGGCAATAGTCGAAGGATCCTCCTTCGCGGAGGAGGAATCCCTTCAACGACCTCTATGCTGTGTGCTGTGTGAGAGAGGGAGAATGTTTACGATGTCGCTGGGTTGGCAACACTGGTTACTAGTAAATTCCAGCAGTTTATTACGGCATCAGGTGAAGGGGACGACGTCCAAACCACTTGAAGAACATGTGTTGGTCACGTGACTGCTGTTAGAATTATCTGTCGACACCTGCAGCGGGAGATTTTTCACTTCATTACACAGTCAAGCGAGACTTGAGATGTGTGTAATGATATTGTGGTCTTAGCGCTACCAAGGACGTAACACAACATTCTCGATTTACATACGTTTTTCTCTTTATAATTAGACGCCGATAACTTCACATTTCTTGTCTCACACGAATGTACAATTTTATTACATCTTCCCAGTTTGAAATAGACGTCATGCAATTACTCATAATTCTTATTTCATCCAAAGCTGTAAAGTTAACATTTTAACATTTGATTTGCTCTACTCACTCTCGTGCAAATAGTTATTCTATTAACTACCTCAATATAATAAAGATAACTATTTGCAGAAATTGTCTTACTGCATATTTCACTGTAGGTGCAAGGGGGATACGATAAATAGCCTTTTAAGGAAAGACAAATCTTTCAGGAACGCAACGCCCTGACATTCCATCCTCTTTGCATGATCAAAAAAGAAACAAAAACAAAAGACAAAGTTTGATGTGTTATATTCACATGACTATCTCTACTCTAGAGCTTGTTCCTCTTTCATTGTTGAGTTAAACATATGTGGAAATGCTTTTTATTACACTTGACCTTGTAGATACAATGGGAATACAGAAATAGAGTAGGCTTAAAGTATAGTGAAACCTTTTAAGAGGTGGTCAGCATGTGTTAGCTTTGAATTCCATTCTCAATAGAGGAGAGTAATACGTAACGACTTGGATTTAAGAAAAGCAGGTCTTCTAAAATGCACACCAATAACAAAGAATATCTAGGAAGTGGTTACATTTCAGTATTCCCCCAAGGGGAAAAAACCTAAATCGCGTGCTTTATAAAGGTCTAAATATTTTATCTATTAAAACTTGTTTATCTCTAGTGGTTTACCATTATACAAAATTCATTCGGAATGAATAAGACTTCATAGGCTACGCCTAGAAAATACAAGTTACAAATTTTATTTGCCGTATAAATAACTCAAACATGCATGTCTAAATCAAAATACATTTAATGATTTTTGGAAAACCAAAATACTTTTTTTTTTTTTTTGAAAAATGTTTCACATTAAGGTAATTTGGAATGGGGAATTTTTTTTAATTCTTCTTGTCACACCTTTAAGATGCTGAACTAAAATACCAAGTTGGCATTTTACCGAATTGTTCTTTTTTAAATAATGCTGTTCAGAAACATTGTGGGACAGGAATTTGTGTCTATTCGTCGTTAATTTGTCTCCATATTCATCAGCCACACGTTCGGGCGCAATTTGGGACAGGATTTCTATGTTGGACGCACAATTCTTTCTCTTCTCGTGTGAGTTTTTGCGGCTATCTATTTCCTCTGGTCACCAATTGTATCATCTTATTCTAAATAAGAGTCACGAGACACCTGTTTTTCAGGCGTGGTTCGGAATAAAGTTTCGGAGAAGTCAAATTCTATAACTATTTAATTGTATTATTTAGATTACATTTTGCTTGAATTTCCTTTCGCAGTCACTTCCAACATATCGATAAATTCTTACTTTGTTATATTTATAGAGATTCAAACTATTACTTAAATGTTCTTGATCTTGTTCCACTATCACACTCCACCATTACAACAAAAATATATCTCTACCAAGATTATTGATTTAACGTAACTATCGTTACTTCTCTTAATTTTGTGATTGGCCGATTTAATACCACGTCACAACATTACGTCATATTACGTCATACAATTATTACTTCGGCCACTCACACAATTACATACATTTTTACATGTTTAAATTATTAAATATATTACAATAATCATTTTTTATAAATTTATAAACTTTTCATACTTCAAACATAACCCAAAAGTACTGTTACAATTGACACAACACTGACATACATATGAAACTTTTTGGAGGAGTTCAAAGGACTTCAAAATATATTTTCGGTGATACCTCAATATCGCACTTACTATTTATTGACTATTATAAAGCTTTTGACAAAGTATCACGAATGATACCGTGGAAAATTTTAAATAATAGAGGCATACTTTCACAACTAATTGAAGTTATAAAAAGTATGTACATTGACACAAAAATAAAAATAAATAAAAGAGAACCAGTAATAGTTAATGGTGGCGTAAGACAAGGTTGTCCTTTATCAACCGCACTTTTTAATTTGTATGTTGACGAAATAGTAAGGATTTGGTCGAATAAAGTCAATGGAGGCATTAATGTATCAGGAGCTAAATTGAAAACTATGTTGTATGCAGATGATCAAATAATAATGGCCGCAAATGAAGATGACCTGCAGAAAATGCTGTATAATCTAGATAAAATTGCTACAGAATATGGAATGAAAATATCAGACGCAGCCAAACTCTCTGCAAGAAAGCTTCGACCGCGCCACTGATGATGTCTGCCGTAGTTGTGGACGAAACGTTTGGTTCTTACTCCAACAGACCACGGCAAAACAGCCCGGAAACAACCAATTGTATTATCAGTAAATAAATCCAAAACCATGGCATTTAAAGGAATTAATCCAGTAAGATTAAAAATAGTGTTAGATAACATAATAATTGAGCAGAAATCACACTTTAAGTATTTAGGATGCAATGTCTCGTACCAAGGGGAAGCTGAGATAACAGAGAAAATAAATAATATATAACAGGCACAATAAAAATAACATTAAAAAATAAAGCAAGAAAGGACTCTATAATAAAACTATACAAAACAATGGCAATACCAACTCTGATCTATGGATCAGAAACATAGACATAACAAAAAGAAATAGTACGAGAATACAGTAATCAGAAATGAAATTCATTAGAGCAATAGCTGGATATACCAAAATTGATAAAAAACTTAGTAAGGATATTAGGACAGAATTAAAAGTAGAAGAAATAAACCATACTATTGAAAGAAATAGAAATGAATGGAAAGAACATGTTCAGAGGATGAATAATAACAGAATACCAAAAATAGCCTTAAACTATAAACCTATAGGAAGAAGAAACCAGGGAAGACCGAAGAAAAGATGGGCAGACCAATTTGGAGCCGGAACGGGTTAAACAATCCAAAGCCGTGAGGTAGAAGAAAGCAGAAGGAGGAGTTCAGGGGACTTCAACATATATTTTCGGTGATACCTCAATATCGAATGTTTGGGTGGAATATAACACTTACCCTAGTAACCATAGGTATGTAACAGCAAATAACTACATTATGGAAGGATAGAGACAGACTGAGCGGCTGGACGGCAACCAGAAAATCTGTGGTTCAAATCCCGGCTATGGCATTGAATTTTTCAGTCTGACTCTATCTTCCCATACTTTAGCCTACACACGGCCAGAGCGAAAGAACAGTTAATTTCAAAATAACCACATATTTGGTTTGAAAATAACTATTCAGTTGATAGGATCACATCAGTGCCGCCGGTGTCCCAGAATTTCATTCCACAGGTGTTCTTTTACTTGTTATTAAATCTACTGAGAGGGAGTTGTCGCTTAAAAAAGGGCACTTAAAAATAAATCCTTCTCGACCGAGTTTGAACCCCGGACCTAGTGATTAGTGGGTCAGCCGAAAGCATGTATCTAATAGAGAAAACAAAATGTAGTAATATTGAATAGTTATTGAATCTATTTTTCTAATTGCATTACGGAGACGAATAATTTTAATTATATTATTGTGGATTCTAACCCAATAACTAATGGTTTGCGGGAAGAAAAAACGCAAATGTTTCCGCCCGGGATCGAATCGAGGACCTTCCGCGTGTTAGGCGGATGTGATAACCACTACACCACGGAAACCTGTGCTAAAGTTGCATGTGAAAACTTTATTTAAAAACCATCTTGAAGTTAAGAAATATATGCTTTTGTCTTTTTTTTCCCCCTTCTTTTTTTTAAATTATAAATCATTTTCAAATATTACGTTGGCAGTGTTTACTGAGACTGGCTTCGGTAGGTAAAGCACCTGCCTGCCGTGCGAAGGGTCTCGGGTTCTATTCCCGGCTGGGGGTGGGGATTTTTCTCCAACCAAGATGATTACCCATCTGCCCCAGAGTCTGGAAGTATGAATGAGAGTGTGAATAATCTAATGACCCAGCGTCTACCATATAACACCATCGCGATGTTCCAAAGGATAACGGCCAGCGTTATGACCATTTAGTTAAAGGCGGGGTATATATGTTTAATGAAATGTTAAGCATTTAGGTAAAGGAAAGCATGTCTTGAATTTTCTATAACCAGGGTGGATTCCTTTTCATTATTAATTTCACATAATTTGATAATGCTACCCATATAGACCAAACTCACTTAAGAAAGCTTGGAGTCATTAAAACACACTTCACGCGCAACGTGTACTTTCTTTCTTCGACGTTCCCTTCCTCTCTCTCCTTCTTTCTTTCTCTCTGTTTTTCTTTCTTTTTTTCGTATCATTCGCTATTTTAGAAATACTCACTATTGTATTAATCTCTAGGCTGAAATTTGACGCATAAAATATGTTAGATATTCGAACATTTATTGTTTTCCTTCTTTCTTTTTGCATTATCTCATTTATGTCCAAATAATAAAAAACTTCACACATTTTATTGTTTCCTCATTTCTGATATAACATATACATAAATACGTTTAAACAATATCTAAACAGTGTATCGTATTTAATGTTACGTGGATAAAGAATTGACGCATAGACGATTTTAGTTCTGAGAGAAGCTGGAGTATTTTTAGGGGTTTTCACTACTGCATAGTACCTATTAACATGACTGTCAGTTCGGCAGTAAGCATGACAAGACTCAATTATTCGGGTTTGGTAAATGAATACCTCTTTATTCTTTTTTTTTTCTGAATATAATTCAGTTTTAATTCTTAACCCCAACTGGAAGAGTCATTTACAATAGCTATTTAAATTCCTACATTTAGTTTAATGGTTATGCCTCCTTTTTAATGATTACGCCTCTTGGGTTTAATTTTGCAACTGTATCTAAACAATAAAGATAAGACACAGAGGGACACGACCTCCAGACAGATTTGTTACGGCTGACACCCCTCAGGAGGAAGAGATAAAGCGAGGGAATGGCAGGAGGCCATAAGGCCGCAGGCAGACGTGTCACAGAGACGCGCCCAAGTCTCTACGCACTGATTACTCCACGTGGAGTAAACATCGGTCATTTGTGATTCCTGCGAATTCCATTGGCTGAAGTGATGCGTTCATTGGTGCTTAGCACAGGGCCAGGAAGCGGCGGCAGTTCCCCTCTCACTCTTACGAGAATGATCAGTGCGTTATCTGAGAGGTTTCTATTACCAAAGATAAATCCATGGTAACCGTTCGAGCAGCGCGACTATACCACAGTCTACCGCAAAGCCGCCAACTCCTCCTCGTGAGGACAGTGACCACAACACCGTCCCAAAACTGAGAACACATATGAAGGGGTATCGTAAAGTCTTAATTATCATCCTCTAAAAATGTGATAGAGAATTTGTGTTGAATGTGCTTGTTATTTCTTCTCCGTGTAGTCACCATCCACCTTGTTTGCAGAAGTCGGCATTTTTGGACTTAAACCACTCTTCCACTTCATTGATGACGTTATTCGTGTTGTCAAATCGGCGACCATGCAACGGATTCTTCATTTCTGGGAACAAAACAGGCCGCTTGGTGCGAGATCGGGAGAATAAGGCGGATGCTGCAAGATCTCTTGTTTTGTCGACTGCAACTTAAGATGAATGAGCTGGAGCAATCAGAAGACGAATGTCTTTGGAGAGCGTAGCGCGTCTTTTCTTAATTAGAGCTGCTCGTAGCTTTTCCAGAAAATGCTCTAGTATTTGCCAGTGGTGATTTGACCCTTGGCAAGATAATCTGCAAGGATGACTGACAGTCGCAGAAAACTGAAACTATGACCTTCCCAGTTGGCTTTTGCATTTTGGAAGGGGGGTCGTTATGCTTCCACTCCATGCTCATGATTTTTTCTCTCGATCATGCTGATAGATCCACGATTCATCCATGCTTACGAGACCATCAAAACTAATCTTCATCCTGTTCCAACAGCATCAAAATCTGTCTAGAAAGATCACGCCATGTTTGCTTTTGGAAAGGGGTAGCGTGCAGACATCATAGACATGTGCAGTTCGTCATGAATTTTTCCACACACTATCTTAACTAAGATGTGTCTCATTCATGTAAATTTGGATGGTTGCTCGTCTGTCTTCCAGAGTAAGCACTGCACTTTCTTCACTGTGACAACATCGTCTGTCATTGACGGTCTATCAGCTCTTGGCTCATCTGTCAGGGACATGTGACCAGTTTGAAAATCCTTTTCCACCTCACAATAGTGTCATAGGATGGGTACTCCTTGCCACAAACAGCCGTCGTCTCTACATGGATTTCCTGGGAACTTTTGCCCTTCAAATGCAGGAACTATATCACACTACGAGCCTCAACTTTCTGCATCCTACACTTTAGTCCCTTCTAACACTCAACTGTTACAAAAGAAAAGGACACAGTTGACTGAAACTTTCATCATTCTGCCCCAAGGGATCAATGATGACACTGAGAAAATTTCCTCACTCTACCATAAAAACTACCTACACGATAATCAAAAAACTTCACGATACCCCCTCGAACATTCGCGCCATCTGTCCAACATCGCCATACACTACAACTCTAAAAGAAATATGAGAAAGACATGAAAAGAAGAGAAAATATAGAATGGAAATCATGGCATGAGAGTAAGCTCCCAGAATTCGTCTAAATGACAATCCAAAGTCAGAGTATCTAGTAGAACTTTTTCCTCTATTTCATATTAAACGAGATAAACAATTGTAGAAATCATGGTTTTGCTAAAATCCTTTAAGGTGCATGAAGAATGTGGGAACAACAGAGAGGCTTTAAACGTTAGTCAAAACGCTTAATAGCTGGTCTCCTTGTGATAGCTTTGTCATTGTGTTTGTATGGCCAAGAGATAAAAACAGTTAATATTCGTATTTCTACCTGAAAAAGTATAAATAAGAAAATTAAAAAAAGGAATACATATGAATTGCTTATCTGCACACACAAAAATATTTCACATAAATTGTGTGCTTTAACTAAGTCTACATTTTTGTGCAATAAGATTTTGTCCACCCCATACGGTTTAGAGTTACGTATGCAAAAGTAAGTGAGAATGAAAAATATTTCTGAGGAAATTTTCAGGAAATACAAGATATACATTTCATTTGTCACAAAAATACCTTAAATATATGTTTTAATCAAAATCGCTAAGAAACATTTTTGAGAAAATCAGAATTCTGGAAAATATGTCCAAGTAAAGGGTAATTTGAGGTGGGTGATTTTCTTGAGAACCTTTGTATCGGACACTTCGAAGACGCTAAACTTAGGTACAAAGTTTCCTTGTTGAATTATGTAAGCTATTACAGACATACACAGACCTATACAAAGACCTTTTCGTACAATTTTTTTAGGGATCCTCACAACGTGTATTTCAGGCGAAATTTCCGCTGTAGTTTAAGTACACCCCAAGGAGTTACAACCAAATGTCTTGGGTCAGTAGCCTGTCAATGAGCAACCAAACTTTAAACCATTGCATGTTCCAGGCTGGTTGTTCAGCACAATGTCTGGTATGGCAGTGAAGAATGGAATTAATGTAGTTATAATAATACAAAGAATACCAAACCTTCAATGCACTGAAACTACAGCAGCAATGAAACCACTAGTCTACACATCCTAACAAACTGCAGTAGCTATTACTATAAGTGGCCCAGGAATGATTAAATTCGGGGAAGCTTATTAATAGATACAATCGCAAATAAGGTTTCTTGTTACTGAGAGAGATGACAGGGATTTTCTAAGCTTGTAAAACAGCTTTCAGACTTATAAAAGAATTTCTTTTACTCAGAAATAATGTTGTTTGGCATGATGGTTTGCTCCTTAAGCTCTACCGCATCGGTCTTCCTAATTACTTATCACATCTAATATACAGTTTCCTCTGCGACCACAGCTTTTCAGTACGCATTGGTGGAAAGCTTTCATCCCAACGTAATATTACCGCAGGTGTCCCATAGGGTTCTATCTTGGCCCCGACTCTATTTAATATATTCATTTCTGATATTCCTGACTTGGCTCCGACTTCTTTAGCTCTTTACGCTGATGACATAGTACTATATTATTCTCATGTTAATCTCCAGCACGCACAAGTAGTACAGCTCTCTTTAGATCGCCTAACTCATTGGTTCAGCACTTGACGGATCTCATTGAACCCTCAGAAAACCGAGGCTAAAATCTTCACTCTTCGCCAGCATACTCCGCTTACTCCGTTGTGTCTCTACAGGAACAATGTCCCTTGGCTCCCCACTACAACTCCCGTTAAATACCTTGGAGTGCTTTTGGACTCTCGACTGACTTGGCGTGCTCATATCGATCGTCTTATATCACTGGCCTCCGGGCGACTTTCAAAACTCTCACCTCTGTTGCATCGCCGTTCCAGCCTCGGCCTACAGTCTTCATTGTTACTCTACAAATCACTCGTTCGTCCGCTTATTACATATGCCTGCCAAGTGTGGGGGGCCGCACACACATGTCATCTGCGTCGTCTTCAGGTCATACAGAATCGCTTCATGCGCATCGCTACCAACGCTCCATGGTTCATCCGTAATCAGCAGCTCCAGCACGAACTAGGACTCTTAGCTCTTCGCGACTACATTCGCAGGATCACCCGTCGTTTCTTTTCCACACTGCAAGAAGTTCCAGAAGCTGTGCATTACAGCATCGGCGTCCGCACGCGCCAGCCCTCACGCTTAAAGAGGAGACTACCACAGGACCTGCTTCTGAGTGATACATCTGATTCCAGTGATTCTAGTGCTTGATGTGTCTTACATCTCCAATATTGACATAATTCCTCAGAAAGTATTATTGGAGTTCTAACTTAATGTAGTGAGGGGCGGCTTGTTAGCCTACCCCTGAGTGTTATTGTTCTGTTACCTTCTTTTCACTCTGATCTGTAAAGCATTGTACTGCTGATCGATCAATAAATAATTATATAAAAAATAAATAATGTTGTACCTTTTAATTACTAAATTCTCACGACTGCTATGATTATGGTTAAAGACAAAAGAAACATGGAGATCGAACACACACACAGCCAAACAGATTTCAGGTTAACGAGCCACATATAAACATTCATCCACAAAAATTCTAACGCGGCGGTTTGAAAATTTCTTAGACTGAAACTCAGTACACATTTTAGTTGATTGATGAAAATTAATCATTTCTTCACACTAGCCGTATATAGGCAAAGGTTTTTGATAGAGTCAACCTGAAAAATTCAATGGCACTGCCGGGATTTGAACCACGGATCTCCTGGTTTCCATCCAGTCGCTCTAACCCATTGACCTACCAAGGCCAACTTGCCGACATGACATTAAATTCTCCAATCGACTCATATATTTCCCTGGTAGACCACTAGGGGCTCTCGCATTCGAGATACACCGTTTGTGGCGACTGATAAGTACTGTGAGTCCCAGACTTCATCATTTAACTCTTACTCTACCTATCAAACACCTTAGCTTATATACGGCTAGTATGAAGAAATGATTAATTTCAACCAATTAACTAAAATAATAAAAGTTAAATGATGAAGTCTGGGACTCAAAGTACTTACGATACTAAGTCGCCACAAACGGTGTATCTCGAATACGAGAGCACCTAATGGTCTACCAGGGAAGTATACGAGTCAAATGGAGAACTTATGCCCGATTTCACCAACAAATGTTAAGACTTAACACGAGTATAGCAATAGTTAAAACAAAAATTGCATTTCACCAACAAGTGTTAGCGTAACACTCGTGTTAAATCTCATGTTAAACTAACAAGCCGAATTTCTAATGTTAAGTCCTTAACAATTGTAAGTAGTCAAGATGGCGAGCATGAACGCAGCTGTTGATGTCGATTTGCTATATTTAAGACCGTCTAAATGGCATTCGTAATAGAGTACGGCCTATGAGGAGAAATTATTTTGAGGAACTATCCCAAGAAAATTGTTTTACGGAGATATAGACTGTCGAAACATGTTGCTATGAAGGTTACTGCGGAAGTACAAGAGAGGTTAGAACATGCATCGAAAGGAATATGGCGATCTCGCTTTTGCTTCAAGTATCAAAAACCTTGCGATTTTATAATTCACTGAATTATGTGGATAATACACTGTCCACCTCCCGTCTTGAAACGTTCAAGTCACTTGCCCTTCTTCGCTCCTCGTTTTAAATTTACGTAATACTGAGTCAGAACATGCATCGAAAGGAATATGCCGATCTCGCCTTAGCTTCAAGTATTATTAACCTTGCGATTTTATGACTCACTGAATTAAGTGGATAATACACTGTCCATCTCTCGTCTTGAAACGTTCAAGTCACTTGTCCTTCTTCGCTCCTCGTTTTAAATTTACGTAATACTGAGTCAGAACATGCATCGAAAGGAATATGCCGATCTCGCCTTAGCTTCAAGTATTATTAACCTTGCGATTTTATAACTCACTGAATTAAGTGGATAATACACTGTCCATCTCTCGTCTTGAAACTTCAAGTCACTTGTCCTTCTTCGACCTCGTTTTAATGCATCGAAAGGAATATGCCGATCTCGCCTTAGCTTCAAGTATTATTAAATTTGCGATTTTATAATTCACTGAATTATGTGGGTAATACACTGTTCACCTCCCGTCTTGAAACGTTTAAAGCACTTGTTCTTCGCACCTCGTTTTAAATTTACGTAATACTGACAAGTTGTTTGGTGCTTGTAGTAGTGACACATGCATTTGAATTAAATTCGTTTCCAATGTTTTCCCCGCGACATCTTTCTCTTTAACATTTACTGCATCCGTCCTCTTATTTTCCACGATATCCTTACACTTCGTCACCATTTCAATTAACAATTCTTTCTCCGTCGATGAGAAATTTGTCTCACGGCTTTATTTATGATTTTGTTCATCCGCCATTTGTGCAGACGAAAATGAAAACAAAAGCGCATCGGAGTGCGTTCAGAAAATCATCCATAGCCTTCTATAGCTGTGATATTTACAAGTTTCTTGGCGTTAACACAGGTTTGTTAACATTTTAAGAAAACAGGTTGGTGAAATGCAAGAAATTTAGCATTAGCACTGTGACATTTGTTACGTTACATTTGTTAACGTCGATTTTAGCATCTGTTGGTGAAATCAGGCATTAATGTCATGACGGCAAGTTGGCCATGGGTTAGAGCGACTGGACGGAAACCGGGAGATCCGTGGTTTACATCCCGGCCATGGCATTGAATTTTTCATGTTGACTCTGTCAGGATACGTTATTTACTTCGGAAACTTGCTTGTCAAAATTTCTTGGTGCAAGTTCATAAATATGCAAATTTGCAAGTGAGGGACTGTGAGTTACATTTTTTGCATAACCGCCATTTTACAATTTATCTTTGAAAATTTAGTGATTTTATTAAAAAATTATACAGTGAAAAGTATAAATGGTTAGAACTAATTGAATATTTTGAGCAAAAATATTTTCCGCAAGCAAGTGCATGTTTCTCCAAAAGTCCGCCTCACCTTCTCTCTCTCTCTCTCTCTCTCTCTCTCTCTCTCTCTCTCTCTCTCTCTCTCTCTCTCTCTCTCTCTCTCTCTCTCTCTCTGTGTGTGTGTGTGTGTGTGTGTGTGTGTGTGTGTGTGTAGTATGTGGGGAAGCTGCAATCGGTTCATGAAATTGAGTTCATCACGTATATTAATGATACAATTCTTAGTGAGTGAACAGTTCTGTGAACACTTGACACTACAACTACTGATCGTGATATGTTTTATTCCGTTAATTCTTATCTAAATAACTACATCATTTCATGGAAAACTTACTGACGTATGTACTGTAGATGCGTAGCAAACATAAAGATTTTACTGCCCGAGTTTTAAATGAAAATAAACCCATCACAGCAATCTACTTTTTCCCTTTTTTGGCACAGAGAGATATTAGTTGCAAAAGCTTGTGAGGAACTTGAACTGCAGAGTATTTGAACAATTATATCAGGAAATGGATGCCACTCACACCTCATCAATTTTACACACAAAAATAAATCATGCACTAGCCGAGTTCTCCAAATAAGAAATATATTAAAGCTTTTTCCAAGGAGAAAATTAGCCATATTTTATGAATTGCTAAAAAATTATTGGATTTAAAACTTTTCTTTCCGGTAGCAATTTTTAATGAGCTAGATGAATTCAATGCAGAGGCCAGAGGAAACAACGTTTTCCTCAGCAAAATGAAAGGTTTTAAGAGAAAGCTTGTCTGTAATTCAGTAAGGTGATTGGTCGAACTTCTTATATCTGCTTAATCTGGTAGAAGACAAAGATCTGAAGAGTTGAAACATCTTATTCTTAATCAGTCATCAGAATACGAGATATAATATGAAAATACTTTTCATCTGCCGATGATTTTGATTGGATTTTATCACCAATTGATCTGGCAGTGTTGCAAAGATCTTTTTACAGTATGAGAACGGGAATAGCTCTTTGATCCCTGTACTGATATTTACAAAAGTGAGACATCGATGGATATATTCTGACTTGGACTGGCAGACGTGTACCCTAACCTTCTGAAGAAAGTAGCTATCCTTTTCATCTTATTTGTGCAAAATAGCCTTTTCTGCTATGACGCCAAATCCAAAACAAGAAATGGACTGCTCAGTACGATGTGCGTGTTCCATTTTCAATTGTTAGGTTTGATATATAAAATATTTGGGTTCTCAGTATCACATTAATAAAACATTTGTTTTAATGATTTATAATAACATTGTAGTCTGACTACTTTTTTGAAATTGTATTGGGGTGCTTTAATAATTCATAGTCAGGCATAAAACATTTGTATAGTGTCCTTTACCCAATGACATGCCACAAATTGTATGTTAGGTTACTCGTATTATTAAAAAGTAACAATCTTATGTTGGTTTCGGAGTGTTTATTTGAAGCAATTTAACTCTACATACGTAACAGGGGTGTCCCAAGTTTCCGATGTCATTCCAAAGGATGCCGTAAACCTAAAATGATGAGAATAGCGGGTTTAAGGATTTTCTCTTTAGTTTATAGAGAATATATGCACTAACGTGGATACCTTTACTGTAGAGAAACAGCTCTATCATTGTATAACAGTAATAAAATTGTTTACTGAATAACCGACTGAGTCTGGCCGTATTCATGAAATGGATCATAAGCTTGGGGACAAATAATACACAGATTTAAACGTTTACAGAAACATGGCGATTTTTTGTGTCTTTTTGTTCTAAGGTTGGTGGCACTTCACTAGAACACCCTAACAACCCTGGAATGAGATAAAGTAATGCATTTGCTGCTTATTTTACTTTTCCAACTGCTTACTAAGTTAAGATGAGAAATATTACATTCCATTCAAAATTTTGATAAAGAGATTTTGTCAGATATTTTGTTATGTGGCTTCTTCAATACTACAAATAAAAGTATGTATGTATGTATGTATGTATGTATGTATGTATGTGTGTGTGTGTGTGTGTGTGTGTGTGTGTGTGTGTGTGTGTGTGTGCGCGCGTGTATGTGAACAGTATAACTAAAAAATGAAGAATCAGTTAAATACTAAACTAAGCATTTTAGCTTAGTTACAAGGATGGTTCAGTTTCAACAAAGCACCTCATGACGAAGCTAACTTAAACATTGTGACTTTGTGGGTTGGTAGAATTAAAAGTCCAATTTGCGGAAATTCCAATCGTTTTTAATTGCGTAGAAATACACTTCGTAGCAGCAGAATTACATCACATACACGATCACAATCTACCAAGGTCGATGACCAAAGCAAACAGCGTTCTGATTACACCTGTTTACATCACTTCTAGTTACATCTGTGCAGCTGTTTACTACTACTGCTCTGTTTTTCTCTCCACTGGCGTGTCATAATCTCTTATATATACCTCCATTGATAATTTCTAGACTGTTCTAAAACAAACCAGAAACCGAATAATCTCTATCAATCAAGAAGTCACTAGAAATTTCCATTTACCTCACTTATCTGTGTCGGTAAGTCTTTTATCTCCGCTATCTTTATTTGCCGGCTCTTTGTGTACAAAAACCGCGCTATGGTAGATAACGGGTTCGCGACATTATAGAAAAATCCTCGTTAGTTTGAAACGGTATTTTAAAACTGATTATTTGTAACAAATTTAAGCACCAGAAATAATTATTAATTTTGTAGGATTTTTTAGGTTATTTGTTTATTGAACATTATAATAAAATTGTAAAGGTGTTAAAACATTTTTGTGATAAGTCAGTGAGAATATTTAAACGATGGTTGGAAAAGGAAAGAAGATACATATAGTATGCAGTGCAGACTTGAAATGAAATGAAATAGTTGCGTGTTACGGGCAACGGTGACACAAAATTATAGTCCTTAGAGGGGATGAGATTTTATTAGATGCTTGGAGTTAGTGGAAGTTAGAAGTCTGGATAGAGAAGTGAAAGGACGTTAAATCATTCGGAAAAATAAAGAATTTATTGAAAAAGTGCAATTTTTATATTTTGTTTATTTTAAAACAACTATATCGAGTTGTATGTTTTGGAAATCAATACAGTTAACAGAATATTTTTAATTATATTATCTCTTTTGTTTTTTCCAGAATTCAATCCTGGAAAATCTTTAGTTACGACATCTATCCGGGGCGAACGCTTGAGAAGAAACTTCTAGCTGCCAGGGCATTAAGAATTGGTTATACATTTTTTAACATTTTTTCGACAAAAAAGTTCAAACAACTTTAAGTGGCTTCACCAACTTGAACATTAACTTCCCAACAAAAATCTTATTGCAGTTTTTAGTTTCTCAAATATGATTAAAGGTGTTTAAAATACTGCATGATGCTTAATATTTATGCTTTTTATAAAACAGCATGGGACGTTGTCTTCGTCCTGAATGACTTTGGTAAAATTTGTAAACCATAAAGATAGAAAAATCTTGTTCACAAATATTTCCTGTTATTAGTTTGAGTTTTAAACAAACTTTCCTAAATTGAAAGGTCACTATTCGGTTTTTCTCGTGGCTACGAAATGAGCATGGAACCTTAGAGAAGTTTCATACTTCTTCATACTTCACGACTTAAAAAATCTTGACTGCCTGCTTAATCTACTGTTTTCTTTCTAGACCTTCAACGAAATGTATAATGTGTAAGGAAAGTTTGTTTCGATTGGCAAGAAGTTCATGGAAGAAAGAGCTTTTGAAAGAGTAGTTTGTAGAAGAGTGAGTAGAGAAAATCCTATGAATGCAACACTTGAAATTTCTTTAAGGTGCTGTAACTTTGATCTTAAACTATACATATTTGGAAAATCTTGTTTGGTCATGACTTCCTTTTCATATTTTGGACTAATATATGTTTTAATAGTTAAGATTTACTCCGCGTTATGCTAGTTGATTGTAAGGAAAAGCACTCCAAAAGTAAACCTAAATAAAAGGGCAAAAAGGGGGCCGTCCTTCGTGTACGGAAAACCTGAGTGTGGAATGGTAAAAGGCTGAAAGGGGGCATTGTAATTCCCCTTGAAGAGTGGTTGCATAACTCTTACGTAAGTTTTGCTTGTAACAGCGCTGTTCTGTTGTTCAGGCTACCGAACAGTCAAATGTTTAGTTCCGTTAATTTGTTTTATTGTACATCTCGAGCTGCCTGCCTTTCATACATAGAATCATAACCTACGTTTTAACCACTTTTACCTTTTCATGAATGTTAAAAGGTGAAATTACACAGCTTTCTCTATCAATTAATTCGATTATTCCAGAAAATATACATTTTAAATTCTGAAGTATGATTTCTCATGTTCATATTCAATTCTCAGCCGCGTTTCTACAAACTATTCTTATACTTCTATTTATATCAATTTAAATATTTCCAGAAATTGTTTTATTCCCATTTCATTATAGATAAAGGAAGAGTAGAGTATGCTAAAGTGAAAAATATTTAAAGAGGGCGTCTCTATGTAACATCTTTAAAATATCATGCTCTATCACAGTGGCGGCTGGTGGGTTAAATTATTGGTGGTGCACAAATGAAAAATAAAATACAGAGTAGTAATGACTCAGCTATTTATACAGATTCTGTGCTCTACTCTCCTTAGACCTGGCGAATCTATCGATAACTTTTGCGTTGAAGTCGCTGATCTTCATAACAAAATCTCTCTCAATTGAAAGCATTGCTAATACTGTCAATCTGTCCTGTGACATTGTGTTTCTAAGGAAAGTTTTTATTCTTATTAAAGTTGAGAAACAGCATTCTGCTTCAGCGGTAGACATTGGCATAGTTAACAGTACTCGGAGGAGTTTGACATATTCGCTGAATGTAGTACATAAATTGTTTTCCTTATTGAAGTCCATCAAGCACAAAGCGCCGGACATTCCACGAAATTCCTCTCGACTGTAAATTACAGTCAGTTCTCCACGAATGTTTGTTCCAATGATAAAAGGATAGAACCTTATTGTTTCTCTAAGGGAATCCTCTGGAAATGTCTTAGAAACTTTCTTGATGAAACAAAGTTGAGACTACCAGATGCCCCGTGAAGCTAAATCTGTCCTTTGCTTCTCTAAGAATGTCACATACTTCAAGAGCTTCTCTTCTTTTCACATCATGATCTTCTATTCTTCTCCTCTTAATTGCAGTTTCTTCGTGTTCCTCGATACCCACGCTATTTCTTACCTTTTGCACTTCCCTTTCAAATGCGTTTAGCTGGGCGATGGCAAATGTTACATTGCAGTCTCGTTTCTGCAGCTGATTGTACAAAATGTCCATATGTGGTATGATCTTTTAGAAGAAAGACAGCCAGAATACAAGATTATAATCTTTCAAAGTGGCCATAAACCCAGAAGCCTGAACAAGTGTGGCGTAGCTGTTTAACAGAGCTCTCTTCTGAATAACCTCCATGCATTTAATTAAATTCTCCCTGTGTTCGAAAAGCAGAGCACACAGAAGCTAAGCCTGAAGGTCACGCTATAGCCGTTGCTGAGAGTAGGAGGAGCTAGGTTTATAAACCTCCATTTAAGCAATGTATAAGAAGCCCCTCCCCTCTCTTCGCCTTCCCGCAACCCCCTCAGAGAGCCAACATTTGGGTGAAATCTTAGGTTAACTCTTCACTGCAAACCTGCGGCTCCTACAGCTAATCACTGTTTATTTCGACTTCTGTGGTCATGGGCAGCTACAGACGATAAGCGTAATTGAAACATGTTTGTATATAAAACAATGCAAACAAGTACAGCTTTAATGTGCAAAATGCACCTGTTGTATATTCAGAATCAGTGGGTGTAGCGCAAACCTGCAACCTTATGGAGGAACCGCCCCTGCTCTATCATGCCCACGAGAAAAAATTAACAGCGACTTCAAATTTGGCAGGCATCGGAATCGAGCCAGAGCCTCGCCAACCCAACTGATTCATACATGTACTCACGGCTACTCAAATTCCTCACGATACTGTTCCCATAACCACGACTTACAAGTCGCAGTTCCATGTGGGTAGATGGGTGTGAATTCCAGCGCATTTCCTTGAAACGCCGTCACGCCATGCTGCGGAACGAATTTTTGACTTATCACTTAAAAACATTTTCTTATTTATACTCACAGGAATTTCTCTGCGGAAAGCAACTGGTCAGCTACAGCAATTAAGAGCTGAAAAATTCAAACCGATAAAAACGGATATCTGGGACAAAGCTGATGCTATAAAGAAAGTTGTTGGAAACATACTGTGCCTTTTAAAAATATCTACGTTTCTGTATAGAAAGAGTTTAACCCAAAACTCTTTCCGAACAAAGAGGAATTTACGTGTTTTGCTCTGGACATTCAAGATACACAATTTATATGTCATAAACATATGTTAAATATATCGAATTTTAATCAAACTCATTAGAATACCAAACATTTTGAACATATTTCCATGTAAACTGTATCTGTGTAGGGGATTTTCTTGAAAACATTCGTGTTCCATCTGTGGAAGATAATGGATTAGAAATTCAAATTTTGTATTTATGTTAGTTTTTTATTTTGAGTTATTCTGTTCACAAAGCGTCTGTAGGAATATGTCTATGACGAATGACCCTCAGCGGAAATCCAGTGATCTGGCCTAACCTTATTAAACACTTCAGCAAATATTTTATATAACGATAACAAACAGCTCTTCTTCCTCTGCTGTGTTTGTGTATACAGTAGACTGCAAAAGTTTTGTTCGGTATCGATATATGCATGCAAGTGTTTCAACGAGTGCTGGTTTAGGTAGTTACGTGTTAGTTACTAACGTGTCAGAAATAAAGGGAAAAACTCTACATAGCCAAAGTCGCGAGATGATTGTTAATACTTATGAGTCGGGCCCCGATTTTGATGAAAAGTCATCTTTTTTCTGAGTAGTCATAGACGATGCTTATTGGAAATTAAGTGCATTCTGGAAAAAATACGTTATATATATATATATATATATATATATATATATATATATATATATATATATATATATAGGTTTTTTATAGGTCATCAAAATGCATTTTTCCACATTTTTATAATAAAGTAATTTTTTTAACATTTAAATGCATTTCCGGTCATTTTCTTTCTTTTTCATGAATGTATAGGGCATTTTCATCTCTAGCCTGCATTCGAGAGGCCCGGGTTCGATTCCCATGGCGGACCTGACCCTGACCCATGGGCTTTTTGGGGGATTTTAAAATAATCTGTGATTAAAAGTTCATTTCTATATTTTTTTAAGAAATAGCAAATTTGTAAGTGTGGTAAACATGTAATTAGCACAGGTTAGCGTCCTAACAGTGCTGGTGAATTTATGACGCATCAATTCGAGAAATCGCCGATTACATCATGCAATACGTGTGGATTGCATCCACAGAAAAACATTTTGAGCTCTTCAAAATGTGAAAAAAGGGACAAGCTTCTCAGTTACTGTTAAAAGAAACGGCTTCGACGTCAAGTAACAAGTCATCTTCCTTTTATAAAGAATTATGTGGAGTGTTTGTTAGTGCAAATATTCCACTGGGAAAATTAATTCCAAATTAAGATATTTTCTTGAATGTCACACTGGTCATACAATTCCAAACGAATCAACTTTGCGTAAAAGTTACCTACAAAAATGTTATGAAGACACGCTAAATCGAATACGTGAATGTGTGACTGGGGAAAAAAAATATGAATCAATTGATGAGACAACCGATTCAGAGGGGCGTTATGTAGCCAATGGTACGCTAGAAGCTACTAGTGCCGGACAAATGTTTCTTCTGACCTTAGAAGTTATGAAAGCTGTTAACCACTGCCAGATATGCAAACTTCGATAAATCCATGTCTATTGTGGCCTAGTGGAATACAGCATGACAACGTGCTCCTCTTCCTAACAGACGCTGCGCCTTACATGGTAAAGGCGGCAAAATCAATCCAATTATTTTACAGTAAGACGGTGCATGTTACGTGTTTGCCCATGCTTTTCATCGAATTCATCATGGCGGAACATCTAACATCAACATTTCCAGAAGTAGATACACTAATTTCCGCAGTAAAGAAAATATTTTTGAAAGCGCCAACCCGAACTATGTAATTCAATGACAAAGCCCCTAATATAGCTTTGCCCCCAGCACCAATTTTAACACGCTGGGGTACATGGTTAACTGCACTGTGACAACTTCCAAATAGTGAAAGAAGTGGTGAATAACCTAGATAGGGTAGATTCTAAGCCAACTGAGAGCACACAGGATCTGTTTTCTGATACTCACATCCAAGGTAAATTAGCTTTCATTAAATCAAATTTTACATTTTTGACGGATACCATAACCCGACTTGGAGAAAGTGGCATGACATTGGATAAGTCGATTGAGTTAGTGAGGATTGCGGAAGAGAGGATACAAAATGTAAAAGCTGAGACTGGGGACAAAATTAGACAGAAACTAAAAAATGTGTTGGACAAAAATAAAGAATACCAAACAATTTATCAGATTGCCAATATCTGTCAGGAGAAAACTTCAGAACTGATATCTTTGAACAGGATTTAACAGGCAGTGACATATTTTTCAAATATGCACCTATAACATCTGTGGAAGTGGAGAGAAGTTTCTCAAAGTATAAAACAGTTTAAGCTGACAACCGCCGTTCTTTTACTTTAGATAACTTGAAGACGACCATGGTGATATACTGCAACGCTAAGTAAGGTATATTTTGGCTAATGTGTACAGTAACTTATTTTTTTAATATTGTATAAAATTGAAAATGACCTGATGAATTTTGAATTTATTTATTATTTAGTAGCAATAATTGCATTATTTACTAAGAAAGTTTATTTTAAAATGTGGTTATTCGAACCATATATTCATTATTTGTATGTGACAGTTATTACTTTACTATAATTAAAGAAATTGTTAATTTTTGTTAGGTCACTTTTTACATTATATTTTAAGGACATTTTATAGCTGATTTTTAAAGAACTTTTAGGCCAATAACTTCCGGGCCCTGTTTATGAGTATATGAAGGAAGAAGCCAAACAGCTCAGAAGCATATATGTAAACGTACATCTCATTGCAGACTGTACCTCTCTGTCGATACCAGCATTCCTGCAAAAGAGTGACTTGCACCCAACCTTTCATACAAAATTTTCATTCGTTAACAACAAACGCGCGACCGGTATTATTGTGCCGCTCGAAAGGTTACCCCTGGCTTTATCTATTTAATGGAATCCTCTCAGATAACGCACTGATTACTCCACCTGGACTTAGCATCTACCTGTCACTTGTGATTCCTGCGCATTCCAATTGCTGCGCATTCCACAGGTCCGAGAAGCGTGCCAGTATCCCTGTCACTATTCCAAAAGTAATCAGTACGTTATCTGAGAAGTTTGTATTAACAATGATAAAGCCAGGGTAATCTTTTGAGTACCACAATAATACATTCTGTTCAGATACAATTATAGTAACGCGTCATACATCGGCAGGGTGAGATATGATATAACGTGACTGAACATAGTGACAAGAAGGAAGTTGAAGAAATCAAAATCCCTTAATGTCAAACGACAAATGGTAATTTACATTTGCTAGACACACAGCTTTTTCTTTGTCACGTACTGTACGTCAGGTAACTAACATTTCGCTCTTATATAAACAAGATAACGAGTGAATACAGCGCTGTCACCGAAGGTCAACACTCCTCAACGCTCTATCGTAATATTTGATAGAGCAGGGAGTCGCAAATTGTGAAGCTAATTCGAAGTGAGCGACATTGTAAGAGATGTTTATAAAATGGTGTATAAAATGAATACACATTTTTCATTTTCGAGTCTTAAAGCTTCCACGGCCTCGTTGACGCCCGGAACCGCTTCCGGAACTCCTTGTTTTAATGTCCCCACAAATACATTCTTTTGTGCTCTACCGAACGAAGTACAGACGCGGTAACGCTGCGACACGCAATCAGGAGGCCGCAGATTCGATCTCCTTCTACTAAATACTCTGACTTGGGCAGATGAATGCTAGGTTGGTATTCTCATCCACGATTTTCATTCCATTATTTCCATATGTTTCTCAAGCTTTTAGGCTTGTAGTTTACGGCGATGTCGGACAAATGCATGTACTCTGTAAATGTTATTCTCTGACCATGGCTTTGTCTCTGGTAATTCGAGGCACTGCATAATACCTTCTATGAAAAACTACTCCTGAGCTATTATGTAGGTATACTGAACGTAATATGGACACAGAAGCAATGGAG